>OY365809.1:29896311-29940810 GCA_959347315.1 Bimastos eiseni | reverse complement strand
AGACGGCTCATCATAGGACGCGTCATCCTAGGACGTTTCATCACCAGGGGTTAATGTTTTATTAAGATAGGCTTCTCTATTGCTGAAGTTCACTACTTCTTAGCAGTCTAATTTTTCAATTATTTTTAGCATGCGTTATTGTAAGCGAATATATTATTACATGAATGTTAACGAATAGCTTTTGCGAACTTACTATCTCGATTCTATGTATGACCAATTATTCATAGAACCATAATATACAAAGAAAAATAAATTATTATCTGCACGTGCGTGCCTGATATGGAGATCGTTGGTTCTTAAGCTTTGGAACACCGCCTGCGTGCTAATCGAACAATCGATTCATCGAGTAATTTTTTTTATCATCGACTAAAAACTCGAGTAATCGATTAGTTTGCCCAATCCTAGTCCACTCCGTAGTGTCGACTACAATCTACTGAAGTGCTTCGTTCATTTTTGTAGATCGAGTCTCGCATCTAAATCGATTGATGGTTATTATTACCAAAGATGCTATTACGATGACTGGCATGACCAGGCCCTAGAACTTGTTTAAAAAAATGTATGCTATCAAATTGTTTTTTTTAAATCCTCAAAAGTCCAATTTAGTTTTTTTAAAGTTTTTCAGTTAGAACAATAATTATTGTTTATAGTAGCAAATCAGATATATTTATAAAATATATATGCATATATATATGTATTATAAGGCATGACTTGAAGTAAAAAGTGAATGTTTTCAGAATTTAGCTGAAAATTCGTGTTAAAATTAAGTTCACTTCTTGGGGTCATGGTGAACGTCATGCGATTTGTGAAGTTGAGATTTCTCAGCAATTATATAATCAAATCGAGGTTCAAAGCTTGTTGTTGCAATGCGAAGGATAGCTTGAATATGATCAACACTCTTTCAACAGTTAATCTCGACCTCATATGTTCGATTTGGTGATATTCATCGTAGACAATGTTTTCTTACAATTTTACGTGGCGCCAATAGGTCACCCGACACGCTGAGCATGTCGTCGAATAGTCGGACAAGTCGAAACCGATAGGCTTCGATAAAATAACAGGCTGCCAATGATCTCGAAATATCTGCCAGAAAGTTGGTTGGAGATTTCGGAAGGCTAGCAATCAACCGAACATCAGCAGCTTTGAGAACTAATAGGACAGGTAATAGACTGACCTTGGGATAAGGTCAGAGGAATTACAGCAATCAATCCCAAACACACGTTATTTCAAATGCGTGGACTATGGACGTCCTAGTGAAAAGGGGAAGGATCGGCGAATGTCAATGAGGCGCCAAAGGTCAAAGTAAGAGCAGTGGCGTAGCGACGAGGGGGAGCGAGGGGGCGAACCGCCCCAGGCGGCACTTGTCCTAGGGGCGGCATTTTCGGTAAAAAAATAAATAAAAAATTATTCTAAAGTTGTATTCTACAAGATTCTTGTTGCCCTTGTCTATACCTGGCACTATGCTTTTTAAGTTTTTCTCGACTTAAAACTAACATATAAGCCTGCGATATACCGAAGTACTATCGAAATGATCGAATGCTACCTATAATGTTTATAGACATCAGAGCAGTCCTCAGGTAATTTGGCGCCCTAGACAATCATCTATATAAGAGCGCCCCACCCCGTTGCATAGGCAGTAAGATGTGAGAAAATATGGGGCCAGACACGCACTGCACGGGGCACGTAAAAAATGTTTTGTCAAAATATATAGACTATTCTTGCAAATGAAAATTAATAGGGAAAGAGCGGGAGATTCCATGAGGTGTTAAGAGATTGAATATCGTTGTTGGAATTCGAATTAGTCAAAAACTAGTTTTGAATAAATAATTTAATAATTTGCTTTTGCATTGTCACGAAATTTCATTCCTGAACACTTTACGTAATTATCTCTAAAATTAGGCGCTCCTAAAGTACGGCGCCCTGGGCGACTTCTTATGCCGCCTGTGCCAGGAATCGGCCCTCATGGACATGGAGCAAATGAGAATTTAGACATTATACCCATGTTGTTTAATATTTTATTCGGAATGAACGTATGAAACCGTACCGTACCGTATCTCTAATCTGTATGATAAGTTACCAGTAACAAGTCGATTCTAATAACTATACTTTACTATAGTCCCATCATGATTAAATATTAGTTAGGACTTATAATGTAGAGAGAAAGAATACAATTTTTTACTGTTCAATTTTTATTTTTTGTGAACTTCATAATGTTCGATATAGCCTGCAAGACGTTTAGTAACCTTATTGTAAGGCGTGCTTTTTTGTTTGCTTTAAAGAAGTTTTGTATCTTAATTAATACTACCTTATTCTATTTTCTTATTTTTATATCAAATGATAACGTATTTTAATTAGTCAAACCGTTTTTAATTTTGACAATGAATGCTGATGCTAACTGTATAATGAATTGAATACTAAATAGAATAATCATAATGTATAATTATAATGAAAAGACTCAAAACGAGCGTCTTATGCCTATCACCCCTCGTGCATATCCCAGGATATGCAGAAGAATAAATTGATGGAAATAATAGACAGAGGCGGCATTTTGTGCCTTCGCCCCAGGCGGCACTTAGCCTCACTACGCCACTGAGTTAAGATGAACGCGTGAGATTGGTTACATGAGCGAGAGAGAGAGAGATATCCAGAGTAAACATACACAAGTAGAGGAGATAAATCGGGGAAAGTTTCGGGAGTTATGTAGGCAATATAGCACAAAAATACGTTTACAATAATTGTCGCCAAGGCTTCTCGTTATGCGTTTGGATCAGGTCCCCTCTGAATATAGGTTAATGGGACAAGTTACACTGCTTTCTATTGGTCTTAAAACTGACTTCATGAGCACATGTGCAGGTATCAGTCATTCTACCTGACTCATTGGCCTACGCTTTGAGCCGTAAAACTTAAAGCATGAGCACCAGTCAAGCAGAATAGCTTACCTGGACGAGGCACCAGTAGACCATAACGTTATCGGCATTCCTCTGCTTCACTTTAAGTCCTCCCCAAACGACTCCGCGACTGACGAGCTCCCAGACGCCGAAGCTCTCCAGGTCCTTCTGCGGACACTCGGCCAGTGTCAGGTAGGGTTTCGGTGGAACGATCTTGACGCACTTGTCTCTGTACCTGAGCAGTCCATCCGACGTCAAGGCGAAGTTATTCTTCGGAATGACCTTGTGTTCGAAGCAGAAGTAGGTCATGCCGATGTAATAGTCCTCGGTCACCTCCCAGCAGGCCTTCGTGTGCAGGTTCATGATCTCGCCGAAGTAGCGACTGTTCATTGGCGGAAGGTCCATCATTTCCGGTATAACGTTGTACAAGTACCAGTCGAAGTTGTGGCACTTGAGTCGCTGGCGCAGCTCTGAGCGTTCCTTAAGCGACTTTCGTTCCGCTTCGTTGAGCTTCAGTCGTTTGAAGTCGTAGGGAAGCGTCGTTGCGTAGAAGAACTTTCGGAAGCGATCCATCCATACATCAGCCACGCGGATCAGGTTCTTCTGGACCGTCTGTTCCTTCGTTCCGATCGTTCCGTCGAACTTATTCGGGGACTGCTTGAACACGTGACCGGCTCGGGAGCACGTGACCGTGACGGTTTTCCCGCCACACATCCACATCCGGAAGGCTAATTCGAGGTTCTCTCCGCCCCAGACGTAGAGTCCCTCGTCAAAGGCTCCCATCTCGAAGAAGTAGTCCTTCATGACGGCGATGGCGCAGCCGACGAGGGTTGGACTGACGAATGGGTGGCCCTGGAGCTTTGCCCTCTCTTCTTCGTAAGGGGAAAGACGCAGCCAGGTGTACCTAAGACACATCGAGTCAAACGCAAGATAGTCTGTTAAAATATACCAGCGGAAGCGCTTTACGGTCTCATCAAATGCAGGCCAACCATTAGCGTCGGGTTTCGCATTTTGGCAACCCTACGCCCCTTTGCGAACTGAAATTTGTCGGCCTGTGACTACCACGAATGAGATGAATGTTGATTGAAGCTTAAGGTGGTACAGTCATAAAACATGCTTCTTGTCTTGTCCAGGTCTTGATGATAATGAAAAACAAATTAATCGAATTAAGTACCCGGTCCGGTGTGGAATAATCTTAACAGTGAGCCATATTGACTGTATGCATACACTGAGGTGCATTATATGACCCACTGTCCATACCGAATTTTGACCTCCCACGGACTATCTTCTGGACAACCCTTTCGATTTGATGCAGCGCTCGTGAATAAGCTGGTGCCCTGCTGTAGTGTAATAAAGGACACTACAAGTTGCGCAATTGATGGAGGCTTTATAATTATTATGTATTATTATGTATTATTTAGTTTAAATGAAATTGTAGCTATTAGTTTTCATGTGAACATTCGAATCAAGCTGGACTACAGACTATTCAGATCGGCTATGCACTTAATGAACTTTACTTGTACGTGACAGACCAGTAGCCGCTGCTAATCGCTTCTGTAATTGGCTTAATTAATACAACTCCCAGCGCATTACCAGATTCACGCATCTGACAGCAAGAGATAGAGGGTTAAATAGAGAGACAGGAAGGAGACGTAGAAAGACACATTATGGAAGATTATGGGCAAGGGCACGGCGACGGAAGCGAGGGAGTGACGAGAGACGGGAAAGATAACTCGGAAGGAGGACGGTCCAGACGGACGATGGAAGCAAGCGAGGCAGGGGCGACAGGTGAAGAAATTAAGCAGACATCCGACAAGGGAAGAGAGGAAGGATATAAATATGGGACGCGGGCAATGAGGGAAAAATTCGCCCAAGAAGGAGTCAATAGGCAAGGAGAGTGCGGAGGGCTACAGACGAGATTTGCTGAGCATCTCTAAACGCATGACCTGATGCCGGAGTTGTTTGACTGAGGGCGAATCGAGAAATCTACAATTATTATAGAAACCAGTTTGCTGTAAATATACGTCTGCATTTTAATATATATCGTAACATCAAAAAGTCTTCGTTGATTCCGTGGCTAAACGAACATACACCTACCGAAGAGAAAAGCCAGCTACCACAACGACTTATCACCGCTCGCCACCATATACCTTTGGAAGAGACGATAGACAAAATCATCTCTTCCAGTACACCTGCGCTTTGCTTTTGAAATGGCGCTTTAGAAATTTGGAGATCACGATTACGACTGTGAGCAGGACGAGGGTGATTTATGCCAGATGCTGGCTGATGCTGATGTTCAGCTACCATGAACAAGAGAAGTACACGCACTTCATGTGATGTGTGTAGATTATTAACTGCAGTAACTGTTGATTATCTGTTGAAGTATACATGAACTGGTTTCGTGGTTAACCTGAGATCCCAGCTGAATGCTCCTTTGTAGTATGTTGTTGGTGCCGTGAACTCGAGCGTCTTGGAGTCGACGCCATCTACGAACGGTTGAATGACCTGCTTCGGATCCCTCCTCAGTTCCTCCAGCAATGGTTCCAGCCATCCGTAGCCAACCTCCGAATGGGCGTCGAGGAACAGCAGAACCGGGGCTTTGGCGGACCGAGCCCCATCCATGCGTGACACGATGAGTCCACTGCGTTTGTTGCGTCGCATGATCCTCACCTTAGGCAAGAGACGGACGTACTTCTCGAGAGGACCCTTCAACGGAGCATCGAAACTCATGTCGTCCACTGCAGCAACAGAATACAATCAAACTACTTATCTATCAGTGACAGTTCAATCAAGAAATTGATCGACTTAGCCATATCACCAATTATATCACCAACAATCAAAATGACGTTTGCTTCGGAAAGGTCGCCAAAGGTATTTTACACTTTTTTAGAAATGGTTAGCGTCTATGTTAATTACGACCCGAACTTCCCGAGGTCATTAACCGTCGTTTAATGTGGCAGAAATGTGCAAAAGTGTTGCAGAGTTGGATGATTCTTTCAAATGCTCTATTATTTGCGTCTATCTAAGGAAACGGACAAACTAGGTCTAGTTCATTTAACGAGGAGTTTCACATTTAGATAGCTTACAAGCTTAGGCACAAACAAGAATTAGGAAACTGCTCGTCCTCTCATTATATTATTTTCGAATTCATGACCGGACATCTTCAGTGGTTTTCCTGAACTGCTCGAATTCAGTCTAAAGGTCTCTCTTCCTTATACCAGCATAGCGTTTTGGGACAAGCTTCACGCTACCTATGTGGTCTCATTGGGCGGTTACTTTTGGACGTCCTCTCCGTTCCTTAGACCGTCATGACCTTCAAATCTGGTGCCTCGGCCTCGGACGGGCACAAGACAATATCGTTCCTATGCTTCCGCTGGTCCTTTGCAGTGAATTTACTTCCTGCTAAAACTAGTGCCGAGATTATATCCCGAGTTGACACAACTGTATTCTTTATCGATGAGTTATTCACACTGAATATATAGGCTGCACTGTGGTGAGCGCCTTATAGATCAGTAAATAGAAAAGAAGGCTCTTGTATAATTATAGTATATATATATATATATATATATATACATGTTTGTATGTATGTATATATGAGCAGGGCCGTACCGAGGGGGACGGCGGGGCCGTGGCCCAGGGCGCAAATGTGGACAGGGCGCAAATTTAAGGATGGAAACTTATTATTTCATAAAATGCACTATTTTCAAAATGTGGGGGCGCTAGATTGATGCTAGAGACAGGGCGCAATTATAGCTCGGTACGGCCCTGTATATGAGTGCATGAGTGTGTGTGTGCGTGTGTGTGTGCATCACAGTGTGGGTCGATGTGTATGTGTGCAAGCAGTTGCATACTGTTGTAATATATTGCATATCGCATTACAATTCACTGATTTCAATGACCTCCTATAGAATACCGAGTATGATTTCTTCGAGTAGTTGGTCTGGTGATCGGTTGAGAACACTGTGCACTGTTCTTAGGATCATCGTAGGCGCTTCGTTGAAGAACGGGATAATGACGCTGACCTTCGGAAGGACGTTGAGGTTATAGGTCATGTTCTGACAGACAGGGGGTCGTGTGTCTGGCAGCGGTCGATCCAGGGACGTGACATCGCTGAGGGTGACATTGATGTTGTAGTGGCTATCCGGAGGTCGGTTGTCGGGCCCTACGACCCCTTTGAGGGCTTCTGCTAAGGCCGGTCGTTTCTTTCGGTTTACTCCTTTCATTGCCATCTGAACTGGTTTCAATGCGGAGTCGGGGTCCCTGCCTCCTCCTCCTCCTCCCTGAAATCCTTTCTTCTTGTGGCTCTGATCGTCTTGTCTCTGATCCTTAAGAACCCGATGGTGTAGGTCAGAGGGTTGAGCACCGCGCACCATCATCTCCACTTCCTCATCATCCGGTAATAGGAAGCTAATGGGAGTGGCAAGATCCGTATCCTCGAGACTTTCCGTCTGACGCAAGAGAAGTCCACGATTCGTCAGAAACAGGAGAGTGACGCATAGTATCCCCGAAAGGAGAATGACCTTCGTCAGTTGACCTCTGCCGAACTCAACGACTGTACCTCCGAATCGAAACCTCATCTTCACCGAAATCAAGGTCTGTAATAACGTAACGTCAACACTAAATAAACCCACACAAATTATTGGGCTTAACTATAATATGTATACTCTATGTAGAAAGACATGACATGAATGCGATACCTGAAGGAGTGAAGGTGTGATTAACACGCATCTTAATGGACACAGATTCCCGTTATCCTGTGGAGAGATCTAATTTCACTAAAGCAGTGCATACGCTGCTACTTGAATCCACTGTGATTCCAGTGTTGAGTAACTTAATTTTTGCGAGCGTAATTTCCGTTTTTCCTCAGCGTCTTCTAACAGTGAAGTGTCTGTAGCGCCCCGCTAATGACTGCTCAAGGCTTTAGTCGATGGGCGCTATACTAGGCCCTAGGCACAATCGCAACGCAAGCTAGACAGTACTATCGATCTGTGATCTGTAAGATTGACATGAAGATTACGAGCAATCTTGTTCGCAATAAAATACTTATTTGTTCTTGAATACTACAAATAACTTCTCTAGGTGCCAGTGATCTGTTGTCATAATTTTACTTGTTATGCTTATTTTAAAAAACACTAAAATTACCTGTTAAAGAGTATATTAGATGCAATTTAACTCCACAGGGTTCAGGTCATACGATCGCCATATAGAAAACGTGCTTGGGAATATATCTACATTTTTGTCAATTGTGTGAATTTTAAGTTCTGTTGTAAACTTTTGTTAATCGTCGTACATTACAATGAATTTCAACTGCATCTACCCGACTTCCAATGTCAGTTGAACTTGGGCCCTTGTTATGGTTCTTTCTAAAATCAGAGGAAATCGTTTAGGACCGTCTTAACCACTCCAGTGTAAGAACTTCAGCATGCCATCTGATTTTCTTTGGTCAGTTCTTACCCAAACATGATCTAATCGTATTCCCAGTCTAACGCCTTTCGAACTATGGTCCACATTTTCGGAAGTAATGGAGCTCAGTCCGTTCGCTTGTCAATTGACCTTGAGAAGATGTGTTTGTAGGAGATATGTTTGTAGGAGATATGTTTGTCAACTTAACTTAAGCCTACTATACTTTTCTGTTGCAACGGACGTGTACGCCTACGACTCGATTTTCTGAATTACTTATTAGCCAACAATCCACACAGATGAAACACAAGCAAAAAGATAAAGAAATTATGCTAAGACACGTATGCAACTTACGAATAAATCAGTACATCATGGAGAGGGACAGTCTTGTGCAAGGGCGTCCAGGTAGGAGAGTCCGGAGGTAAATGCCTCCAATTTCAGGTAGCGGGGATATTTATTTGTCTTAGGAGGGATATCTTGCCTTCCCGACACTGGGGTTTACCTCCATCACTCAGATGGGATTGACGCCGTTTGTCTTTGTGGGAGCGTAGCGACCGAGTGAGGACATGCATTCTACTGTGGAAGAGTAGGCCTACATGAAGCTCTGAAAGGGTACTCTCCTTCGACCACAAAATCATTAAGAATCTAGTCGTACCTTAAAATTGATTTTAGGTTACCTGTTCATAGCTTGAGATAGTGTCGTTGTTCTACTTTTTAGGTCCAAATTGATTATTCGATGAGTTTCAACATGATAATATACTGAAGCGAATGGCTCGTACACTGCGTAGGTCTAGCGAGACGTACGATGCGTGCAGATTTTATGTTTACCATGTAGAACGAGTTTGGCTGTTTGACTTGCGTCGTCGTGCAGCTAACAGCAGGCTCGAGGCTTGCTCGTGGAATTTGGCCACGTCAAGCCTAGTCCAAACAATGGCCAGCCAAATAGATTTGGTGCCGAAATCGCTGAGGCGTAACTGTCGATACGCCCGATTGCTTTGCCCAACTGTTGGATGGTGGAAACTCAGTGGCTAGGTTCGGGTTAAACACGTTTGATTGCATGTAAAATTCTAATAAAAGATAAAAGGAGTGGAGCGTGTGGTTTTGAAGGACTAGAGCTTTCGGCTGTAGATGTAGTTGCCTGTTAAAATATTGTGCCTATTTTGGTAACTAGAACTTTCGGCTGTAGACCTAGATATTATATATATAATATATGTAGTTGTGTGCTAAAATAAAAATTATGTGCCTATTTTGGTAACATTGCTTGTACAAACGCATGTGCGTATATAATCATATGTAGGCCTACGTATGTGTATCCAGTCATTTAATATGGCGACTTGCTATTATTATTATTATTATTATTATTATTATTATTATTATTATTATTATTATTACTACTACTACTATTATTAAGCATTTATTAAGCGCCACTATATTATTATCAAGCGCGAATCGATGGCGCTGAGTGGTTGTGATTGAACGACTAGTTCCAGGTGACTGTCTCATGGGAGGCTCAACCTGTAGACCTATTCTCGCTATTTTACTTTTATAGTCCAGGCACTCTATCACCTCAGATGTGCCATTTCATATTCATGGGCTACATGTAGGCCTACCTCTGCCTGTAGAGTTTTACCAACTCTCTGAATTCGCCCTATCAGACACAGCGTGCTTCTCCAAGCCTCATTGCCTATTTGGAGTGGAGGTCTGGATATTCGAGACTCGAGGCACCTAAACGAGTCTTGAACATGCTTTGGGTATGCCACAGCTAGATAATATCTGTCACACAACGTTATAACCTATGCACTGAGGTAGTACAGTAATGAAGAACACACTGGGGTGTAGAGCTAAGGAATCGAGTTCTAAGTATACCCGTAGGCCTATCCTCGTAAGGTTGGCTAGTTCTTCTTTCTCTAGGCGGCGGTAGCGTTTGTTAAAATGAGGTGTATGACGTAATGGACGCCTTGCATGGCTGCCAAAGGTTAAATTCGACTCCCGTAATAGCTTGTCATCATTCAGTCATACTGTACTTGTAATCATACTGTGATTTGCTAGTTTGAAATTAAACGTAAATTATTAACGATCATCTCAGCTGTAACCATAACTATTTCAAAAACTTAAGGTAATGCGAAATAGCCACAAAAGTGCGGTTGAATACAATGAATCATTAAAAATTAAGAACAGACTGAGAAAAAACTGGAATTAAGGCCAGGTTCCGGTGGTTGAATGACTTTTTAGTAACTAATGGTGCCTTTGCTCTGAAAATGAGGTTGGGAACCACTGGCCGAGTGATTCTAAGGCGATGTCTAGTGTGTAATGGTGAGTAGGATGGTGAGCAGAGTGACGCCGAGCAGTACTCTGATGATGGCTGTCATCTTTGGCGATCGAGATGCACGAGACGACCTCTTCGGAGCCTCATAGGGATCTGGAAAAAAGACAATATCCTTCCACTTCATTCGCAATTCTATAGCGTTCATCATGGTTGAATCTCATTCGGATCTGCCATTTACCAAATTCTATTCAAAATACCATCAGTTCTCGGCAATACAATACAGTGCATGTCTATATAAGTATGCTATGCAATCGCCTTAGTGAGGTTCTTGTAAGACACCATATTAATGGCATAATACAAATGATGCAATGCTATGCAATGCACGATATAATACCATGCAATGCATTATACTGCAGTACAATGGGATAATAATTATATGGAAAGACTTAGATACTTTATATAATATTATAGGCTAATATTGCTTCATGATTTTGTCAAAGTCTGATAAAAGCAGAGCAAATTACGCAAGTAATTAAGTTACTATATAGGCCTAATCTTGTTAGCCCGCATGATTTTCCTTCTCGGCATAGGCCTACGACATCGTGGAGCTGCAACTCTCATCATTTGGTTTACGAAACTTCGCTTTCCACTTCAGAGATTAGTCTCATTTAAGACATCAGCATAGTCAACTCGTTCTTAGACAATCACCACATAATACAGACGATTGCAATTGGCTAATAGTTGCTTGTCGAGTAGAATTGGCTGATTATCTAATCGATTAACTAATCGAATTGATTAGGGATACAGATCTCTGGTACAGGGCAAACGCAGAACATAGCGTAAAAGAACACACAACAATATGATACAACCTCGCATATATCATGCACTTTAAACTCCTTGGTGACCAAAAGCACACTGCCGGGAAAGATGTTAGACAAACAGGAAGTCAGCGCTACGGAGTCTGCAGCCGATTGCATGCGGTTCTGTAGAATGTAGGCCTAGATATATTGCATGCGGTTCTGTAGAATGTAGGCCTAGATATATTGCATGCGGTTCTGTAGAACGTAGGCCTAGATATATTGCATGCGGTTCTGTAGAATGTAGGCCTAGATATATTGCATGCGGTTCTGTAGAATGTAGGCCTAGATATATTGCATGCGGTTCTGTAGAATGTAGGCCTAGATATAGTGCATGCGGTTCTGTAGAATGTAGGCCTAGATATATTGCATGCGGTTCTGTAGAATGTAGGCCTAGATATATTGCATGCGGTTCTGTAGAATGTAGGCCTAGATATATTGCATGCGGTTCTGTAGTATGTAGGCCTAGATATATTGCATGCGGTTCTGTAGAATGTAGGCCTAGATATATTGCATGCGGTTCTGTAGAATGTAGGCCTAGATATATTGCATGCGGTTCTGTAGAATGTAGGCCTAGATATATTGCATGCGGTTCTGTAGAATGTAGGCCTAGATATATTGCATGCGGTTCTGTAGAATGTAGGCCTAGATATATTGCAACAACTCATGCACGGAAGGCAGACATACACTGTGACAGGCATTCTAATATACAGTAACGGGTAAGAAGACAGTTAATTTTCCAGCGTATGCAGACCATAATAAGACGGCAAACAATACAATACAACTGTACTTTGATATTGTCCTTCTTTAAATTACACGTAGTTCAGAAGTGCAAATTCACCTCGACGGCGCAATTGCAAGATACATTGCAAATGCCGAGTTGTATTGCATTGCAATTGTGCGCGAAGGACTTGCTCAAGGTCCCCACACAGTAGCGCGTTGGACGAGGATGGAACCCGCACTCTCCGCGTACAGGCCGACCGCTCTAACCACCGTGCCACACACACATAAACAGATTCTAATGGACGTACCGTCCACGCGCCTGAACTGGTAGAAGGCTTCGAAGCCAAAAGCGTCGTAGACGTCGTTCGACTTGAACGTCACTCTGAAGAAATTTCCGTCTGAATTGACGTCATTTTTGACGGTTTTTGCTTTGGCGCCACATAAACGATTCATCTTCCGGTCAATCAGCTTCACGTTGAAGTTGGAGAACTCGACGTAGTCACTCTGAGAATTCTCGTCACACCTGAACAATTTATACAGCGCCAGTAGAAACGATGGACAGAAATGCAATTCTATTCTGTTATTGCCTCTCATATTATGTCCTATGCTATAGGCGGATACAAGGGAATTACAATCGAGGACCAGCAATCTTGAAAACAAATCTAATTCAACTGCATGCGAAGCCAATGGAAACATAGAACAGTTGCCCTTCTATTAACAACGTTAGGCCTACATGTAATAAGAAATTGATTGATGGTTTGTGAGACCGATATCGCAGAAATCTGCAAAAATGTTATCTTTCATCGTCCCTGCAACCGTTACAAATTTAATTGGGAGAGTAGAATACAGTAATTGAAGCAAAGGGGCAAAAGGGGTTTTAAGCTAAGGCAGAATTCTATATCTGCAAGACACCCAGTTAAGTTAACGGATGAGGTTCGTAACCGTTCGCGCCGTTCGTTCCTTACATACCCTTCTTAAATCAATCATTAAACCTTATACGTGCATTTATTGCTATTACCGAAATTTGATACCGCCCTTCTTCCAACATACTTTGCTCAGAAGTGCACACACACGCCTCGACGGCGCACTTGCAGTTATACTACAGAACAATGGCGCGCAAAGTACTTGCTCAAGGTCCCCTACCCAGTGATTGATGCCTCGGACGAGGGTCGAACCCACGCGCTCAGCACACTGAACGTTACGGGCTGTCCGCTCTAACCGATCAGCTACTGTGCCACACCAATGTGTGTAACTACAGATTAATCGATCAAACACATTATTATTATTATATTTATTATTATTGTTATTAGCAGCAGTAGATGTGTAGGTGATAGAGATCAGTTATATGTACTTGGGTGGAACTCCTTCGACGTCGAAATAAGGGAACGTGATGTAGATGCGTTCATTTTTACGTCCATAGAAGAGATAATGGCATTCGGCGCTGAGGGGGTAGAGTCCAGGGAAATTGGGGGACGTGAAGGTCCCGTTCGAAGTCTTCTCGCTTCGAAATTCAAACTGACAGACTAAAAATTAAAGACCCAATCCTTGCATGGACAGATGAACCTCAAATCAAAGGACAAACTAAGTCCAGAATTTCCTAATGTTATCTTTCATCTTTCTGCCGTCTGTTTACTCGACCCGACCCGACCCGTACCCGGGTAAGGTCGGGTAATTTGCATACATTCTCATATATTCACAGTCTTGCTGCCAGCCAGGCTAATAGGATCACGATATAGTAAGAATTATGCTGTTGTCGTAGTAGTAGTAGTAGCAACAACAACAACAACATCAGTGACAGCCGTTGGGTAGCGGTGGCGGCGGAAGTCGGAGAAGAAGGAGGAAGTGGAGGAGGAGAAAAGAAAGGAAGAAGAGAAAGAGGGGGAGGACGGAAGCTGTAGGAGGGGGAAGTGGAGGAGAGGAGGAAGAAGTAAGTTAGCAGAAAGGGCAGGAGCAGGGGTAGAGAATGAGGAGTAGGAAGAAGAGGAGGAAGAAGAAGAGGAAGAAGAGGCAGAAGAGGAGGACGGAGCTTGACGAGGAAAGGAAGAAGAGAAGGATGAAGAGTAGGACCAGAAGAAGGAGAAGGGAAGAGGAGAGGCAGCAGATAGGCAGAAACAGAATGAAAGCTGGTGGATGAAGATGAAAAGGAAAATGCAGATGAGGATGAAATGGAGGAAGAAGCAGAGGAAGGGTAAGAGGGAGAGAAAGAGCTGTAGGAGAACAGGAGGAGGAGTAGAAGCAGGAGTCAGGAACAGGAGTAGGAAGAGGTGAAGGAGAGGAAAAGGTAGATGGGAATCAGCAGGAGTAGCAGGAAAAGGAGGAGGACGATTGAGGAAAAACAGCGATTAACATACATAGGAAAAGGAAGGGTGCATTATACTTGGATTTCGAATGTGCCAGTTTGCTTATAATAGTAAATAAGTCTTTGATGATGCAAGATTCACCTATATATTTAACAGTGACCCTGTAACCCTAAAACTTGACGTTTACATGGGTAAAACCGGGTATGCCCGTATCCGTGATTAGTCTACCCGTACCCGACCCGTAAAATACGTACCCGTACCTTACCCTACAATACCCGTACCGCGTGTACGGGTCGGGTACAGGTTACCCGCGGGTACGAAATACCCGCATACCCCATACTGTAGAACCATGCCTGAGTCTCAATCTATTTATAAAAATTACCAGACCTCTTTTGTTTTCAATTGGATTCAATTCAAGTATTTTTTTAATCCAAGATAAATCAAATATTAAACGCATCTACAAAAGAGTGAATCAACAATGTCTCAAAGGGAGAAGCCGAAAAGGGCCTAAGCCCCGCTTACTAGATTACCCCGCAAAAATTTTGCGGGGTTTTCTGTTGTGGAAAGAGGTAAGAATATATGTGCACAGCCAACCTTTGCCTCTGTCTTTTGATCTCTCACCCGCTTTGATGCCAAAGTCTGTCGAGTGTTTAAACAACAGACAAATCCACATTCAACCAACACAACCAAAAGCAATTTATTGATGAAAGAAATCAAAGTCAAGGCTACTGCATACAAGTCAAATCAAGTTGTTTTTATTGAAACCAAGGAAGGTATATCAAGCTCAACATATATACCAAAAAATGCAGAATCAATGGCGCAAAGGGAGAAACCTAAAAGGGCCTAAGCCCCGCTTACTAGGCCCCCAGCATAGTTTTGAAATAACATAAATATGCAGACGGATATGGTAAAATGTGCGGAATAATTAGAAATAAACTTAACTAAGGAACTAAAATACATATCGAGCAACACCAAACAATGCAATCAAATATTATTTCCAAGGATTTGATTTTAAATGTTTCGTCTCAGGTTTTGATCTCGTCTGTTCTGTACTTTCTCATTCGATCCTAAAAAAATCTAGTGCAGTGTGATTTTACTGGACTTTGTCGGATACTATAAAATTATTGGCCTGATCCTATTAAATTCTATCTATTGAGTGGTTTCAGTACGAATTCGAATCACGGGGTATATATATATAATATATATATGTGTGTGTATGTGTGTGCGTGTGTGTGTGTGTGTGTGTGTGTGGGAGAAACTGCTATTTGTGACGATGCTGTGTCATGGAGATGATTAGCAGCATAGCTCTCGTACATGCATTCATTCATGCACTAATTCATTCATTTGTTAACGCATACGAAATCCCATGTACATGCACACCAGGACATAAAATATTATCAGTTCAGTTGTTGTTCTAACAAATGATGATTACGACAACGACAGTGATGATAACGATGATGTATATGACAAGGATGACGATTATGATGATTTTTAGGAAGACCTTGGTGATGAGAATGGTATCGACGACCAAGTAAGATATAGGTCTATAATGTTTTACCTTCGACGAACTTGTACTGCGCCTGGAATCCTTTGCCGATGGAGTGGCTGCGTTTGATGAAGGTCACTTCAAGGTGGTTGTCAATGCTCATAAGCATAGGAGGTCTCTTGTCCTCGCAGTAGATCCCGATGTCCTTTGGCTGACCACCCAAATACACGGTCACCGTCACCGAATCCTCATCGTCACAGCTGAACATTCATTCAACCCAGAAAGCTCCACCACAGCTGTCGCTCACATTATCATCAATGTTCCCTCACATTTTTTGGAGACAGTATGCGCAAGAAAGTTTTTGGGTGCAACATTTTGTAAATGGTTCGCACTTTTGCGCGCAAATTAAAAACCATATCAATAAGTCTACGGTGATAAGTTCTGATAATCTTAGAAAAATCACTTGATTAAAGATAAATAAGGGGCTTATCAGTCAAGGAACCAAAGTTTCTAGATTAAAGTAGGTTGGATAATAGGATACTCGATCTGCGTAGTTTCATAAAAGATTTCGCGACTCGTTGTTTTTTGCATAAAAATGTTTTGTGCTCACAAAAAATTCTTGTGTGCGCTGGCTCCAGCCATTGCCCGCGCGCGCGCGCACACATGGGCGCAGCCTAGAGGGAATATTATCATCCTCATAAACGTCATCATCAACGTTCTCATTGTTGTTATCATAATCACCATCATCATCGTCATCATCATTGTCATCATCATTATCGTCGTAATCATTGCTATCTTCACATCAGAGAAAATAGCGTCAAACTACAAACGCGCAGAACCTATTAGACGTCTTTGAATTATCATCATTTTCAGTATCAACGGGGTGGAATTTGGGGGAGGGAGAGAGAGCAAAGAAATAAAGCAAAATTATTTTGTGGGGAGTATTATTGCATATCTTTTCAAATGACAACTTGAAGGTAGTTACGGACTTTGGGCTATTGAATAGTCTACAAAAACTAATTTTCGTTCTTTTCTGCTAGCAAAATCTTTAATTAGAATTGACGAGTCTTCTCACATATCTCGACCTCCATGACTGAGTACTTACACTGGTTAGCGCTCATTATGCTCATTGCCCGCATTTGGTAAAAGTTCTATTCTCACTTTCAGAGTTTTTTGGACCAGGCTCCACGCCATCTTGTGACCTTATCCGCCGTCCTCTTTCGGCGTCCTCTTTCGACTTCTTCTTCCATTAGGCTGACATGACAACCTCTCAATATAGAACCTCGGACTGTTTCTGCCCAATATAGCGCTTGTGCGTCCGCTGACCCTTTGTTTTGGAACGATATCCCCTCCCCGAATCGGTCTTCGATTTTAATTGGGGGCTGGTTCTAGTTCTACCCGTTTTCTTAAGACTCATTTTATCGCAGGCTTTTCGTACTTGGTGCGGTTGTTCTTTAGGAGGCGCTATAGAGACCTGTAAATACAACATAATACAATAATAGGGTGCCGTAGCAAAAACGCGCACGACATAAGCGCGCTAAAAACTCCGACGGTTATAAAACTAGAATAGAAAAAGAAATAATACACACTATTTGGTAGTGGTGAAACGTCGATCCCCCTTCCATTTAGGTATATTTCTTTTCATCAATCCCGCTCCATTTAGATGTATTTCGTTTCGTCAACCCCGTTTCCATTTAGGCACATTTATTTTCGTCAATCCCGCTTCCATTTAGGTATTTTTAATTCATCAATCCTGCTTCCAACTAGGTTTATTTGTTTCATAAGTCCCGCTTTCATGTAGGTGTATTTCTTTTCGTCAATCCCACTTCCATTTAGGCATATTTTATTCATCAATCCCGCTTCCATTTAGGTGTAAGCCTAATTCTTTTCGCTAATCCCGCTTCCATTTAGGAATTTTTTCATGAATCCTGCGTCCATTTAGATATATTTACTTCATCAATCCTGCTTCCATTTAGGTATTTCTGTTGAATCAATCCCGCTTCTATTCAGGTAGGCTATATTTTACTTGTTTTAATAAAATAATTTAAAACACGTGTTTTGTCGGCGCGCTCATGTCTAGCGCTCTTTTGTCGGGTCACCAAGTAATAAGGGTAACGGCGATTACGTTGCCGATGGTGATATGAGAGATTATTTCAAAATTCGAATACTTGACGCCCTTGCGAAGTGCAGACACAGGGACGAAGAAGGCCGAGGCGTGGTCGTGGTCGGCTGTGGCGAGGCCGTGGTCGTTAAGGGTGGAGTTGGAACCGCGACTGAGTTGGATGTCCTTGAAGATGATCTGAACCCTTTCATGTTTTTCTCCTTCGAACGAATAGCGGCACGTGACGTCTCCCTGAAGTTGTCCGGTGAGAGTGGGTGAGCTGAAAGTCCCACTCTTCGTTAGAGAACTCGTGAACTTTCTGTCACAGTCTGTAGAATATGAACAAAGAAAGAATCTCACTACTCTGCACTCTACATTAGGCCTCTGCGTTCTACTTACAAGAGCTATGGTTGTTGTCCTGCTATATACTCACACGTATACACACATCGTTATCTGGTTGCGCCAGTCCAGGAAAATTGGGGACTGTCCTCAGTTCCTTAAGCATATTTGTTAAGACATAGCGCCGTTAAAAACGAGTATAGGACACTTGCTCCCGGACAATTTCCCAGGAAAATTGCCCCCTTACAATTGTCTCCAGAATTTGCGTAGGACATTTGCTTCCTGGACACAAACTTCCTATGTAGACTAAAGGTTAAATGCGACATTAATTTACTACCAAATCAACTTAATAATAAAAATAACAATAATAACAATAAATTATTTGGCTTAATTTCAAACTGACAAACCGTAACATTATTACAAGTACAGTGTGAACGGATGATGACAAGTTATTTATTTAACTTTTACTAAATCGATCGAAATCTATTTCCCGTCAATCCAGCTTCCATTTAAGCACGAATTATTTTTCTCTATGTGTCTTTTTTATTTAATTGATGCTTGTGAGAAACAGGTAGGCCTACACAGTATAGAAATTCTTCCTATTTATTCAACGCAGCAAATGAACTGAGAGGTTGCAGACCCTTAATGAAGTACACGTAGGTCTAATATGCACGAGTCACTGCAAAGAGGACTGGTCTAATTACTCACAAGATCAAAAATAAAACTATAAGCGTGAAAGAACAAGATGCAGTCGATTTCAAATTAATTGGGTTCATTTGACTGATTCTAAATTTATAATTTTAATACATAACTATAATTATTACGCATTGACTGAAAGATTATAATTCTGATGCAGAACTTTTCTGGCTGGCTATTCTCCAATTTTCTTTGGCAGCCTTTTTGGGTCTCAAGGCCGTCAATATATGACCTTGAATTTTTATCGCTAATGCGTCTCACCTCTTAAGTGTTTAGGGTTCGATTTTCCAAAGCAAACATCCGAGCGGCAGAATTAGCTGAACTCATTTCAAGACTGATATCGATAGTCAGTTAAAAGCCTCTGATAACTACGAATGATTTCAGTCGTCAAGGTGCGCAAAGAGACTCTTGCAATCGATTTACAGACCTGCTTCCGCTGTTGTCCAATGCGAGGCAGAGCATCATCAGCGCCGGTGAATAACCTGGTCTCCCTAACGTGGCTTTTGTAGACGCTGAGAAATTTTCGAGGATTTACATTACATTACATTACATCATAATAAGAGCTATAATAGGTCTACGTTTTGCTCTTTATAAAAAGACAGAGCGGATTTTGTCCTAAAAGTAGCCTATCTGCTTTGTATAACCAAGATCCATATATAGGCTTGAAGCTCCATGAAACGAACGAATTCCACTGGAAAGTCATTTTTTGATGTTGTAGGTATCAATGGCAATGTTCCTAATTATTTTGTATGATAATTTGAAATATTTTCAGGAAAATGTGGGACTATAAGACCAAAGGTAACTCAAGCTTATGAAAGTTAATAGGCATAGCTGGATACAGATATTCTGCTTGAAATTGACTTGCATTACAACTCCAAATTCTGTGAATTCCATATAACCGAATCCATCATTCACTGGCCTATATGATTAAATAGCTAATTTTTTTCAAAGCCTTCTGAGTTCTGAGTAATCATTAGTTAAAACCAAGTAATACTCAAGAAATGAATAAATAACTGATAAGAAACCTCTCAGGCTTTCGTTAATTATCTTTGCGTTGTACATTCGTTGCCTCGATGGGACGCAGCCGTCTCACGCAGAAGAAGAATTGCGAGTGATCAAATATTCAGCAACAAATTACTTTCTCAGAAAGGAAGCAATTAGCAGACACGGCCGATGCAGGTGCAACTACATTGAAGACGACGACGACGGCAGGCTGGCTGGCTGGCTGACTTTGTTCCAGTCCGTTGGCTATCCTTGCTGGTCGTGCATACTGTCACAACATATCTCACATACACGTAGTGCATCATACCAGAGGTGCAAAAAAACCAAGATGCTGTGGCATAGGAAAATAATTTTGCACTTAGTGATATAAGCATGACATTTTGCACAGACGTAGTACGTTGTATTATTATGAGATTTGGATGTTGGGCCACGCGAAAAAATTATTTTTGGAAATTTTTGGACAATAAAAAAATTATTTTATATTTTTTTTATTAAAGTGAAAATGTTAAACATTCAAACCAAGAATCAATTAAACATCATGGTCACAAACTTTGAAATTGTTTATTTTTGCCCTTAAAAGTAGTTGTTAATAACAATGTTTCTTAGAATCAATGTTTAAGTTGAAATTGAAGGTATGTATTTATTTAAGACCTACTTATCTCTGCTTTCTCAGAAGTACTCCTCACAGAAAAACAAAACAGCACATGGAAGTGAGAGTTTCCTTCAAGAACATCCTTTTACATGATCCTACTTGCACTTGTAGAACACCAAATATCATCGGGTCGATATCGTGTATGCTTTCGACGAGTCGGGAATAGGGATATACATTCTTGATGGGCGAGGTTTCAGTTTTGAGTAAGAAACCCGAAGGCGAGGGGTGATACATAACTAGAAGAACCTGAGGATAATAATTTTCAATGATGGCGAAGGAACTGAATTTCTGGTGAAATTTATGTAAAAAAATTGTTTTAAGAGACACGTTGCAGTGTGGAATATATCTCAGCTGGAGAACTTGAGCTTAGCAGTGAGTGTAGGGTGGAGAAAGACCGAGGTATAGGAGAAGGGTCGAATAGAGCGGGTAAAAAGGGTGAATTAATTCTTGACGTCCTCGTTGTTGTCATTGTTATTGTTGTTATTGCTGTTGCCAGCGAAGGGGTCCGTTTGAGGCACTTCATATTCATCTCTCATCTGCATTCACGATTTGAATCCCGTGGCCCAGTGAACACAAACCTATGCATAATGTGCTCAGCTCTATCGTGAACGACGAGAAAATCCGACTGAAGGGAGCAATGACGTGAATTAATGCGTAAAAGCCCTACAATGTCAGCCGGTTGTTATTCTTAAAGCAATGTCGTGTGGCAAAATAGATCTATCTATGATCTACGCCTCTGTATATGTATTATGCGCTGTATTGATATTATTTTGAGATAGACAAACCGTGAGACTTTAGGCAACGCGTTTCATTGATGAAAACCGAGTCCTAATGTTTTAAAAACACAGTCGTACAATCTAACACGACACAACGCATCATGCGATTTACGTCCCTGAAATAAGTAACACACACGTCATTGTGAATGCATGATATTTTTATCTTTTATCCAATGGAGAATCCTTCTGCCTGTTTGTCCCTGGTCGTCTTTATCCGGAAGGTCTCTGAGTCTGAACTCGTTCATCAGTTTCTAAAGACACGTCTCTGTCCGTCTCTGTCCGTCTCTGTCCGTCTCTGTTCGTCTCTGTTCGTCTCTGTCCGTCTCTATCCGTCTCTGTTCGTCTCTGTCTGTCTCTGTCCGTCACTGTTCGTCTCTGTTCGTCTCTGTCCGTCTCTATCCGTCTCTGTTCGTCTCTGTCCGTCTCTATCCGTCTCTGTTCGTCTCTGTCTGTCTCTGTCCGTCACTGTCCGTCTCTGTCCGTCTCTGTCCGTTGGTCTGTCAATCAGTCTGTCACCCGCTAGATATATCAGCGACTGTGCTGTGTGTCGTAGAGTCTCCGAAGATTTGATTTTGATGAGGATTGCTAATAGCATCCATCGACCAAACGCACTCAAGTCGTCTATGGTGCCTTGGACCACGCAGAGACGGCGCGCCGCTCCGACCGACACGACACTCGAATTATATTATCGATCTGGATGACCACGTAGGGCATAGGGAAGTAAGACGGCGCAAGTGAGACTGGCAGGCAGGCAAGCAGGCAAGCAGACAGGCAGAGAATCAGGACACGGGCAAAGCATCGAGATAAGCATACAGGCATACTGACATACAATGGAAAAGATCGACAGAAAGTCAAGCAGCCAAGATTGAAGCAGCTGCTCAGAGATTTAAGTGCACATAAGCTAAAACCATGTAGCACTTGAATACCGTACGTGTGTCTGTAAACGATAGGTAATGTAACAAAATGGCATGTGATCGTGTATTTAATAACACATTATTGCACGTCCAGTTGACATTTTGTAACTACGTTCAAACGGTGTTACGTGACTGTGACGATGCTGCAGTCTAAGCAGGGTGTCTGAAAACCCAATAGAAGAATAGATGTCCAAATTTTGTCAATAATTAGAAATAAGAAATACATACTTAAAGAACAAAACCATCATGAAAGGAAGGAATCAGTTGAGGACTTCTCAAGGCGGAAGAAGAAAAGCCGCCAAATCAATGTACGCTGATATCCTGGTAACGCAAGAGAGGGACGAGGAGGAACAACAAAGGGACCGAAGACAAAAGATGATCTGCTTAAGAAAGACGCTTCTCAATCTATCAAGAATGACATCTTATTACAGAAAATGTTTGCAGCAGATTATCAAAACATGATAATTAAGACACAGTGCTTAGAGAAGAGCAACCAGAGCTCATCTTATTGTGAAGAGGTAAACAGTGGATAAACTGATTCACAGTTAGGCTGATACTTCAATAAAGCAATGAATACATTTGGAAAATCTTCATACGATAGACTTGAAGCAGGCATTTGTCAGCGCACTGCGTCAAGGAATGACAAGATTGACAACTGTGTGAATATGGTTGAAACCATTATGTAAATAACGGTTTTTTCGTTTTTACTAGATTTAACAAATGTCGTTTTTATCGTTCTTAAAAATATTTTTCCGCCCGTTTTTTTCGGTTTTTTAAAATTATTATTAGCCATATATAGGTACATTTATTTATTTGTTTGCTTTCTGTTGTTATTTAGTTTAGTTTAATTTTGTTCTAATAGCCTCTATGCGAATTTACAGATACACGTATGAAACGTTGACCGGGTGTGTTCTATGACTGTCAAAACGTCAATGTTGTAAGTGTAGGCGCCGTCTGATGCTTGCAGGGGTCGGCTTACAGGCCTGGCGGGGTGTACGAGGGGGTGCGGAATACTATAGGATAATAGTTATTTGCTGATTAGATTTGAACTGTGAAATCAGAGTTTTCAATATTAAAGCGCAGTTAAAAAAACGCAATAGGTATATGTTTTTGTTTACATTTTTTTAATTATTTATTTTAAAAAACGCCGTTTTACCACTTTCCTTCGCTTTTTTACATCTGATACCTATTCTTGAGAACAATCGGAACGATGATTACATCCTTGTATACGACCTGTATGCACAGATTTATATTAGGCTATAGTGCACGAAACAAAAAATCTATTGAATCAAGATAAACAGTCAGTGTCCCTAGAAACAGAAATTATCTGGCTCGCCTCTCGACTTACATCCATGGGGTCTGGTGACTCTCTGTTTCTGTTTTTTCTTTGTCTCTGTCTGTCTGTATCTCTTCCTCTGCCTGTCTGTTTCTGTCTTTGTCTCTGTCTGTCTCTGACTCTATATGAGATGATACCGATGACAATTCTAGAAGTGACCTTGACGTCGACGTTAGTAGACGGACGCGCCGCTTCTTACTCTAACTTCGCACATTAACAACTGAGCGACTGCTGCAATATTAACACAGCTGCTATAATAGTCTCTATAGTTAACCCCGAAGATCGGTCCTTCGCTGGTCTGAGTATTGATTCGACGTCGACTTAACAATGGCCTGGGACATTTTGAAAAGCTGCTTGAGGCGACCTCAGCCAAATACAGACGAAAAGGAGATATACAAATACATAATACTACCATCATAATGACGATTACAATTGAGGTGAGCAGAATAAAAGCTGATAAAATAACTAAAGTTTCTCTAACTAACAACGAGTAAAAAGCGTTTGCAGCTTCATTTATGGCATTTATAACCGACATATAATTTGTATTGTATAAACAAAGGTCGTGTGAGCATGACGCATTTTGCGGCATGAACAATTGACCTCTGCGACTTGCCTAAGGCAATGGTGTCCTTGTGAGTACGCCAAAAACCTGTAGGACAACTTCAATGCAATATTCCTACTGCTGCGCGACTCCTACGTGACTCCTGCTTCGCCTATTGAGCTTAGTCAACATGTCAGTCGGCAACAGTTACACTGACTGCTTTCCCCGCAATATTGGACCATGAATTATTTATCATCATTGCTTATTCTTGCCAGCACGGATTGGCAGCGTTCCCTATCTGCAGTCTGCAGGTCCTGATCGGTGTTACTTAACAGTTATACCAATGGAAATCTGGTCGTTCCACTGAAACGTTTGATGTTCTAGTCTATCGACTCAGATAAGGGGTAAATATTCCTCAATAATTGGCCTTTAGACGAAAGTTAAGACATATATTTTGTCGAAAAGATTTGCATAATCATGTGTCTCACCTGCAATCCTCATGTCGTTCATATTAAATGACATTTTCTAGCAGAATATCAAAACATCGTTTCACGCATCCCTGAGACAATATCAACTGTGCACGTCTCAAATGTCTGTTTTATAGTAGTAGTCGTAGTAGTAGTAGTAGTAGTAGTAGTAGTAGTAGTAGTAGTAGTAGTAATAATAATAATAATAATAATAATAATAATAATAATAACGTATTTAATAACGAACCAATGAGTCTGTATCCATGGCCGTTGGTTCACGAATAAATATGATAATAATAATTTTTTTAAACATAATAGTAATAATAATAATAATAATGATAATAATAATAATAATAATAATAATATTGATAATAATAATAATAATAATAATAACTTTCTACAACTACCGGTGACACCCGAGAGACAAACTTCCTTTTCCAGAACTTGTCGGCATTGATCCAACGTTTCAATGCGGTGGCTTTTCAGAGCACTATGTCAAGATTACAATCCACTGACAAGTGGCGACCCAGATAGCCTGATGACAGATCCGTTGGCAATGCCAATGAATAATAGTAATAATAATAATAATAATAATAATAATAATAATAATAATAAAGATAATGATAATAATATTAATAATAATAATAATAATGCTAAGAGAAGATGGAAAGCGACCGGACGGCGTCACGCTCATTCCTTGGACACGTGGTCGATGTCTGGCATGGGATGTGACAGTGTCCGACACCTACGCCAAGTCACATCTTGTCGACACATCTATCAGAGCTGGCGAAGCAGCCGAACGCGCAGCTAAGACGAAGAGGGCCAAGTATTCCACCATAACCAACACCCACGACTTCGTAGCTCTCTCCTTGGAATCCGGCGGCGCTTGGAGCAGTGAAGGACTGCAGTTCATCTCAGAGTTGGGTAGTCGAACGAGTGCTGCAACCCACGATCCAATGGAGACGTCATTTCTGTTCCAACGTATCTCAGTTGTCCTTCAGCGTGGGAACGCAGCCTGCCTCTTCGGGACATTGCCAACACTCACTTAGCTCATCATGGGCGATAACATAATAATAATAATAATAATAATTTGAAACTCCAAGCGATTGCTTAGCATAATAAAAATAATAATAATAATATCATTATTATCATCATCATTATTATTATTATTGTTATTATTATTATTATTATTGTTATTATTATTATTATTATTATTATTATTATTGTCATTATTATTATTATTGTTATTAACATTATTATTATTATTATTATTATTATTATTATTGTTATTATTATTATTATTATTCATCATTGGCATTGCCAACGGATCTGTTATCATGCTATCTGGGTCGCCGCTTGTCAGTGGACTGTAATCTTGACATGGTGCCCTGAAACGCCACCGCATTGAAACGTTGGATCAATGCCGACAAGTTCTGGAAAAGGAAGTTTGTCTCTCGGGTGTCACGGGTAGTTGTCGAAAGTCGGCGTCCAGTCTCAGACAGAAAGGCGAGGCCCTCACTATTATTATTATTATTATTATTATTATTATTATAATAATAATAATAAAATAATAAGGATAATAATATCGCTCATAATGCTGAGATCCTGTTTCGGGGCGGCAAAGATGACTTACCTGATGCGGACTTCTCCGTGCTGGAACCACCCGTTACTAGAAACAATAGACGATCAGACTAAACAGGACTGGAGAAGATACTCAACACGGAGCTCAATGACATTCAGTGGTTACAGGCTTCGCTCCCGATTAGAGATGGAGGACTCGGGACCAGGCGGGTATCGATGCTGGCAACTTCAGCCTATTTGGCGTGAGCTGCGTCGACCGTCTCGCTCGTGGGCGCCATCTCAGCCGTGGAAGAGTGGAACGACGTGTACCAGGAGGAAATGTTCAACGTTCGTAAGGATTCCCTTCGAGTGACGATGATACCGGTTCCGATCCAACAGAAGACCTGGGACAGACCTTTGATAAACGAAGAAAAAGCCAAAGTCTGGTCCGGATGCGACAACCCACTTAGTCAAGCCAGAATGCGAGCATTAGCTGCCCCGCACGCCGGAGACTGGCTTTGGACTATCCCTTTGACTTCCTGCGGGTTGGGATTAAACAATTAGGCGGTCAGGGTTGCGGCAGGACTTCGTCTAGGACTAGTGCTCTGTACACCGCATCCATGTCAATGCGGGGAGAGCGTCGATCCAGGTGGACATCACGGTCTGGTCTGCAGAAGATCAATGGGAAGAGCACCACGACACTCTGCCATAAATGAAATAATCTGGAGAGCTCTCTTGAAATCGGACATTCCGAGCTCAAGAGAACCACCGAGACTGATCCGCACCGATGGCAAGAGATCAGATGGTGCCACATTAATCCCATGGGCGAGAGGCAGACACCTAGCATGGGACGCAACAGCCATTCACACATGCGCATCCTCTTATGTACATCTGACAGCATCAACAGCCGGTGGAGCAGCAGAACATGCCGCAGAACGAAAGTGCATCAAGTACTCATCCCTCCCCACCACGCATGATGTTATGCCAGTGGCCATCGAATCACTGGGCCCCATAAACCGTACTGGAATGGAGTTTCTACAAGAGCTGGTCCACCGTATGACACAGGCAACGGGAGACCCTCGCGAAACAACTCATCTTTTTCAACGACTGTCTATTTGTACACAACGTTTTAATGCAGTGGCATTCAGGGGCTCTTTTGTTCAGCCCGATGGGGACGAAAACCTATAATAATAATAATTATAATAATAATAATAATAATAATAATAATAATAATAATAATAATAATAATAATAATAATAATAATTGATAAGAATAATAATAATAATAACATTCATTCATTTCCGAAATTTGATACCGCCTTTCTACCAACATCTTTTTGCTCGGAAGTGCATACACACGCCATGACGGCGCAATTGCAGTTGTACTACAGAGCAATGGTGCGCAAAGGACTTGCTCAAGGTCCCTAGACTCCCTACACAGTGACTCCTCTGACGAGGCTCGAACCCTCTCGCTCAGTACACACTGAACGTTACGGGCTGACCGCTCTAACCGACCGATCGGTTGGATTATTAGTATAATTATTTCAGCATTTTAGGGTCCCCAGCGATGTATTTGCCACGCAACCACGGGATCGTCCGGTCGCATGCCGTCGCTATGAAACATCCCTGGTGGTTATTTGGTGACCGCTCTCTGCAGGGTTTACCATATGACATCATTCATTGCAAAGTACCTACTGGCTGGCAATAAAGTTTGCGTAAGTAGGCATATATATATATATATATATATATATATATATATATATATATATATGCTGTTTTATCAACATGTCATGCGTAAGTCAGGCCTATCATGTCATTGTCATGCAATCAAATCCTAATTCTTAAATAGCTGCTGTGGCGCATTAGTGATAATTAAGAGCTTTTAATGTAGACTATCTGTATAAAAATAATGTTTGTATAACTATAGTCAGTATGACAATATCTAATGCAGCATTTGAGCGTGGCAATTTGAAGGTCACTGAGGTTAGGGGTCATGAGCATTGAGCATATTCAGAAGAAGTCGATTCGTCATCAATACTGATCACGTGACAGTGTCTGCCATTTGGAAGACGTTGGTGGACCAATCCATTATGGCACCCATGTGCGATTTAATAGCACTTTTATGGATCGTTTCTGCATACGATCTAATAAAACAAGCAACGATAAAAAGGAGCACGGACATGGTAAATAGGCCTATTGATCTGACTTCAAGGAAACTGTCAACATTTTCTCTTAAATGTTAGGCCTACGTAAATACTTTCAGCGTCAGAAGCTTCATCATCTGCCGTTGTTATACAATAGTTTGCGTTCAACAAGCTACTATATATATATATATGTATATGTAGTAGCTTGACTTGTGTAGAATGGTATTTTGCGACCTGGATTACATTCAAGAGGCAGAGACAGAAGTCGAAAATCAGAAGAACAAGAGGAAGTAAAAATATAAAGATGAAGATGAAGATGAAGGTAGAGATGCACTTGACGTTGATGACGACGACTACCATGGTAATGACGATTACAATTAAGGTGAGCTAAATAAAAGCTGATAAAATAACTAAAGTGTCTCTAACTAACAACGAGTGAAAAGCGTTTGCAACTTCATTTATAGCATCGATATGCGATTGTAAACGAGGATGATCAAAAGGAAAATAAAGACCGCTTGCTTTATTACTTTGTCTCATGCATATAGTTAGATGGCGGTAGGTTAGCTCTACTGACATTCTGTAGGTCTTTCATTTATCAGCAATCTTATATCGTACAAGTGGAAGGGTCGGTTGATCAATAAGAGGAGACATTTCCTTTCCATAGACAAACTAGTGCTGCAACGCATGTTTTTTTCGAAGCCATTTCTGAATAAAGCATTTAGGTTCAATTCAGAGTGAGAATTAACTGACGAGGATTAAAATATTCGCGATTTTCAGCCATAAATTTGACAATAATGGCACAATTATAGTCCTTGATCTATAGTTGATGAATAACGATAATTAATAGATATTTTAGTTTCTTGGCGAGGGCTCACCTATAGTATCCTCCTCGTTCGCATAGTCTGAGAAGAGCCGAGCGTTCGATGGATGGAGTTGATGAAGCTGAGCCAATACGACGGCGCGCAATAGCATCACGGTCGTCATGGTACCAACATCACCAGCCAGATGCTGGCGTCGATGGCTGCAGCGGATGAGATGACAGCAGTTGCAGCAGCTCACAGGGAGACAGAATGGACGCATTCTCAGACTTAATATGCTAAGCGAGCGTTGGCTGAAGCTGGTGCATCGGAGGAGAGAATGGGGGAAAGATGGGTTCGGTGGGTGTAGGCAACGATAGCAGCACACGTGATACAAGGCTGTTCATCGACACACGGCGAGAATAAAGGAAAGGGTTGATTGGGTAGACGGAGGAACAGACAGACAGACAAACAGGCTGACATACAGGAAGTAGATATATCAAACGAAAGACACAGACTGAGAGAGGAATATGAAATTTTGTAGTCTTCGTTTTATTGTAATGGTTGTGCAATCGGTCCTTGTAGGTCTACTGTGCCAGCGTTTGCGTTGTATGATCCTTACAATCCTCATCGTTTAAATATCTGACGGTGGTTCAGTAACTTCAAAGCTTTTCTGCTGAAGATGTTATTTTTCAGTCTTCTCATTCTCTCATTACTTTCGTTATCTATTTTCATGCTTTATTTGAGTCTAAAAAAATGTCCAGAGTCAGCGAGTCATTTCTGAGTTAAGACCCACTCGGATTCTGTGTCTTGAGGGGGGTAATTGTAAGCGTCTGTTGCGCACAAGTGGACAGCTGTGTTATTTACTACAGTGGAATAGTGATAATTATTCATTGTAAAGGCGAATTACAAAGCCACAATGTTATGCCAAAAAATCCGAAAAATCGTGCATTTGCTTCTGCATTAGTTTGAAGCCGAATCACATTAGTTACCAGTAGTTAAACACTTAATGTAGCGCCCTGCTGGGCAACTCATCGCGCTGGTATTTTAGGCGCGAACTTTACATGGACTAAATACTAAAAAACTCCTAAAATTGTAACTATAGTCAGTACGATAAATGAAGGTGGTAAAGCTGTTATCGTCGAAGCAAAACTTTTGACTGAAGCTGCCGCTACAGTCGCTTATGACATGTTTTAGTCCCACTGTGACTTATAAGCACATGCCTAGAAGAATCTATTGAACGCTGGTTTCTCGCTACAATATGACGCTTGCGTTTCTGATTCCATGATGCGCGTAATCCAGCCATTGAAGTAAGAATGCGCGCACCCCATCAAAAAATTATAGAATTGAAGCCAGTGCCATCCATCATTAGGACATCAATAGGGGCCTACAAGTGAATTGAAATAGGCGAGTACAAAGGATACACATATCCAATACATGTATAATATATTATGCAGTTATAGTACAACTATATAAATTACCATATAAGGAACCTCAGTGCTAATATAATCACATAACAAAGAATATTTTGACTCCTGATGTAGCCTAACCAAGTTGGCTGTTTGTTTCTCTAGCGTACCATTTTTATCAATTTGTTCGTCACATGCGGTTTTTGCTCAACAAATATTTTATTGTTCGGACTCCAAGTAGTGTGCGTTCATAAAGCTATTTTGTCCAGTTCGGGACGGTGTTTGAATTTTTTTTTACGAACCCTCACATGGCACAAGTGCAGTTGCACTCTCAATATGTTAGGGTTTCATTTAGAAATTACGTGGACATCGAAAGATCTACGAAGCTGTCGTTGAGCAAGATGGCGGCGGTTGAGGTTAGAAGGTATTTGAGGACGGTTTTGATAAGACGCAGTCGGTAAAACAACTTCAGCAATCTGACTCACATGGGCCGACATGGTCGAACAGCTGAAAAGGTAGACTCCGAGGTCGTGGGTGGTGGCAGCTATTCGAACCTTTGCATCACCAAGGGCGAAAGTACTACCGTCGAGTAGATGACGATGACGGAGTGTGATGGTATACCATATAAACTCAGACTTCGATGGGTTTGACGCGATCAAACTATTTCCTTGTGGACCAAAAGAAAACTCTTTCCGGTCGAATACGAGTTCGAATCCTAATCTCTCGCTTGGTGCAGACGGCAGTAAATGCATTCTTGCAACCAATGAGGCCGCTATTAAAGAGCTTAAGACTCCCATTTCAACATTCCCTGATTGCATCCGGAGCGGGGAGTCGGTAGTTTTGTAAAAGAATAATGCAATCACATGGCTCCCTTTATTCCCTATTCACTGACATGCGAACGATACTCGACTTTATCTATGAATCTTTCGCAAACCGTTGAACTGAAACACAGAGAGTGCTGCTGCTGTGTATCGAGTTCATTTCAAAGTGGATGGCGTCCAACTGTCTCAAACCCATGCAATTGTGCGGGAAAGAATGCATGTTACTTTATAGTCTCAGTACAATATGATACAATTAGACAACACATTGATCGATACCAGCAGTAACTTATTTTTTCTTATAGCGTCAGCTGATCACTTTAAGGACATGTGAAAAGAAACAATTGCTTAGCGTCCTCGTTGTTCTTTCGCATGTGTGGGCTACTTCTGAGCTTCAGATGGAAGCAACTGATAGTGGATGATGGCAATGATAGTGGGCGGAATAGCCGAAAAGGTGCGAAATTCAGCGGGCAGATCGCTCCAGAGTCGTATTCAAGTGTTGGACAGAAATGGCTCGGTTGGAGAACTTAAATGAGCAGTGAGGGGTTCTAGAAAGACCGAAGCAGAATGATGATGATGATGATGATGATCGGGTAGAGCGGATTGGCTGCAGATGATGAAGAATGAACGACAAAAGAGACACTTCAGGACTAAAAGAAACGGGAACAGGAACGGACGACACAATTTTCAGTCAACAACTGAAGCGAAGAAAGCTATGTTGACTGATAACCAAGCGTTGCTTAATTTGCAGTGAAACATATTATAAGCCATATTATTTCATTAAAAATATTCTTAGTTTTTGTCATTTTCTGTGTATTGTTGTGTAATATTTACCTCCTTCGCTGTCGATGAAAGTGACCAAAGCTTCGAATACTATGCGTTGCGGGAGACGGTTGATGGCATCAACGCTGGCGACGTAGTTCATCCAGAGATATTGACCAGACGAGAGTATATTATGAGGATGGCTTTCAAGACCGTCTTCGAGTTGACAGAACTCAGCCAGAAGAGCAGAAGTCGCATTCAGTCCATCACGCACTTGGATGTATTCAGAACCATCGGCATAGCAACTACAATCGCAACAATATCAGTGTAACCCATCTATAGAATTGTATGATTCACATCTGCTCCTAACGCAGCTCTTCCCTTAAGTCTCACTTCACCCATAAAAACCTCGACCTTCTCAGCAAAGGAATATCGTTTTTTGGCCAATTTTCATCAAACATTCAGTTGATATCATCTCATGCTTTCACAATCCACACGGTCTGAAATCCTTGGCATCTAGACGAGAAGTGGAAACTCTCTTGCTCAATGCCGTAGCGATTCAGATTTGTACGAACCTTCTTGGATTAGCCACCAATTGCTTTCGCTAACGAGCGCTGGCTCTAATAGCTGAAGGCTCAAATGTTGTTTGTGTTGACCTGTGAGTTTAATCAGTTTATGATAGTTATTACCTATAAATAACTGCAACGACATAAACAAACACTACAACAACTACCACCACTATTATTTCCATTACTACCATAATTACTGTTGCAACAACTACTACAACTTCCACCACTAATGACACCACAACCACTAGTAAACCGACCACTTCCACTACCCTAATACTCCTGCTTTTAATACAGGCAATACTAATCTACAAAGTAGAAATAATAAGATTAGATACAAGTACTGATCGAAATGACAATTCTAAATATAATAATAATAATAATAATAATAATAAAAATAATAATAACAACAGCCCGATGGGGACGAAAACCTATAACAATAATAATGTATAATAATAATAATAATAATAATAATAATAATAATAATATAATAATAATAATAATTTAATAATAATAATATACGTTACCTTTGATTCCTCGTTTCCAGTTGTATTTGAAGGAAGGTCAGTTTCACTCGTTCGTGTGGAAGAGCATGAAAGTAATACTGACAAGATGTGGTTGAATTCATGACCTGCAGATGCAGGTGTCTTGGAGGCAGCTGTTGGTGTTTGTCCTGCTGCTGATGACGAAGTATCTGGCGATGATGATGATGATAATGATCCGGAGACGACACTTGATTCGGAGGAGCCACGAAGAAATGGAAAGCGTGAGTCGTTCCATTTCCAGTTATGTCGTATGCACATGATGTGTCGTTCCTTCGCCTGACGACGCTATCCATCTTGAAGTTCTCTGTAAAATAGCGCGATCTACGATTTTTATGTAACATTCAAGACGTGTTAGGTCATTAGAGAGCAGTCGGGCAGATAAACCGATAGCTGAATGTCAGTGCTGTGCACTTTTAAGTACTGTAGTTAGTAATTAGTAGTTATTACTACTAGGGAAGTAGTTGCCTAGTAGTTATAACTAGTTTTTAAGAAGCAGCTAAGAAAATAGTTATAACTACTTTATCAAGTAGTTTTAAGTTAACTACAATATTTCACCTGAAATGGTTAACTACATTTTGCCCTATTTACTAGATCCGTCTTACAGGAATTTCTGTTATTTCACAACAAACATGGACGTTGTCCATAATAATCTCATGAGTAAATTCGCTATGTAATTGTTTCATTAAAATTTGAGCATACTTTTGTGAGGAAGTTTCTCAATGGGTTCCTCTCAGAACTATGGAGAAAGCCTAAGGCATTATTTCTGTTTAGTAGCATACCTGGAGATTGTTGCCCGAACTAGAGTAAAGCGGTGTTAGAGGGGTTGGGGCTTATGATCCAGGGTTAAGGAATGAGGAAAACAGCTAGTACGCGGCTGGATGACCACAAGTAGGCGGCCGGAATTACAAGTGTATCTGAAAGAGGTGATTGTCGAGTCAAGAATGACAGGGGTGAGAGACAGAGACAGAGACATGGACAGACTGAGGGACAGACAGACACAGACAGAGACAGAGGTGCAACGTTAAGAGGGGAATTCCGTTATTAGCTGGATAGGCCTACTACTTGGTGACTATCAATGCACCATGACATAACATATCAGCAAAGTAGTTTTAAAAGTTGTTAACTACTTATGTGGTAGTTGCAAAAGTAGTTGCAACTCCTTGACATCTAAAGTAGTTACAGTACTTATAACTACATATTTTGAAAGTAGTTAGGAAGTAGTTTTAACTACTAGTCAAGTAGTTGGTGCCCATCACTGTTGAATGTTCTACATTATCATAGCAGAACATTATATGAAAATTTAAATCATTTTGTTAAATGCTTGCAACCAGTCGACATATACAGCAGTAGCCTAATTGCTTTAATTAATGCCCAAAAAATTTAGCTGCAGGAAGTAACTGTTGCTACAAAGATCATGTTTAGCTGAAGATCTGCTCTCAACATCTCAGCCTCTCTGTTTGGTCATTACTGGAAGAATGTGTAAGCAAACCATCCAATCGTTCCATTCTAAAGATGTTTTGCCAAATCATGAAAACATTGTTTTTCCTTTGAGTAAGTTTTAATTTCGACAAAAAGAGCAGCTAAACCTAAGAGGTCTAAAATAATAATAATAATAATAATTATTATTATTATTATTATTATTATTATTTATTATTATTATTATTATTATTAGTAGTATTATTATCATTACTATTATTATTACTATTATTATAATAACAAAAATGATGATGATAATAATAGCAATAATAATAATAATAATAATAATAATAATAATTAACATTATTATTAATCATAATAATAATAGGCTTATTATTTATTATTAGTATTACTATGGTATTATGTTGTAATTGTAGTGATGTAGTATTTGGTAGTATTTGGAGGTTGGGTAGAGTCTAGTAATTGCAACAACAGTCGTTTGGTGGTATTAATAGTATTGCTGCTGTAGCTGTTGTTCTTATTTTTTTTTATGTGACCATGCGTTATATGGAAAATCGTACGTTTCGGTTGGAAGTGGTAAGTGCCTTTAAACCCGGTGTTGTTCGACTGAGTGGAGTCGGTGTGTAGTTCCAGAATCAGGTTACCCGTGGCCGATGAATAGGTTCTCTTATCCACTGCAAGACTGCCGCACAGCTCATAATTCCACGCCTGCTGTTCATTCACCTCCGGCCTCTCAAGGTCGATGTAGAATTTCAGAAAGTCTGCGCATCTACAAAACATTTGTCAACAAAATTAAAATAAGGATCCTCAAAATACCGAAACCTGTGATATTGCTTTGCATTAACTTAATATCTGGCTAGTATGCTCTTCAAGTCCGTCTTTGAAGTGTTAATGTTGGTTTAACATTTGGATGTAAGTTATGTAACCGTCAAATCAACAGACAGGATATATAATCAACAATTTCCCTAGCGTTAAATTTGTGCCATTGCAGCGCTGCGCATGGTTGTTACTTCAAATGTTCCTTAAGCTTTGCAGGTAATAGTTTTATTAACGTTAAAACTCCCAAGCCAACGTTAAATAGACGTGTTGTTCAAACATAAAATAATTCTACCAACCACTTTTAAAATAAAGAAAATGTCTGTGTTGCCTCTGCTTCATCCGTCAATTGATTGACCAATAGCGACCGATCGTCATTCTTTCCTCTAGGCTGTTCCTTTCTTCAGAGTTTTGGAAACTACACTTGTTCTTTTAGACCTATATATTATCTTTTCCGTGAGGTTCAACATATATACACTATCTACAGAATAGCCTATTTTATTTGGCCATATAATTATGCCTTAAATATTTGTACACAAAAGCACGAGGAATTCTTTATAAACCCATCTCTGTCGAGGTCGAACCAAAAGTATTAAGTTGTTGCATGAATACCAAGAGGGTAAAAATGTGTGGAGTACATGACCTTGGTTCACGTCGACGCTTCCAGGCCTACATAATTATAGATATGAACCAATTACCTCAATTCACTTCTCACTTCTTTGATATAGCATAATTATGCTGAGCCGTTATTTTGCTCGCACCGCGCTAAGTCAAATATGCAACCCCATGCGCAGTTTGAATCATATGTAATGTATATAACGTAATATTTCAATTTAATCCCAGTAATGTAATTATGCGTTCACCTGCTGTTTTGAGAGATTTGAATATCGAAAGCTTGAAAAATAAGCTCCACTCGTTCGGAGTCGTTGCCAGCGAAAGTGTAGAGAATGCAGTTAATGTTCGTTGGATAGAATCGAGGATAGTTGGGAGACTGGAAGGAACCACGTAATCTGCTGCTTTCAAACCGAACACAATCGCACGCTGAACAAAGATTGAACAGGTCATACTATACACACAATGCAATATGCGTAACATGTATACACACAATGCAACATGCGTAACATGTATACCACAGTGCAACATGCATAACATGTATACACACAGTGCAACATGCGTAACATGTATACCACAATGCAACATGCGCAACATGTACACCACAATGCAACATGCGTAACATGTATACACACAGTGCAACATGCGTAACATCTATACCACAATGCAATATGCGTAACATGTATACCACAATGTAACATGCGTAACATGTATACCACAATGCAATATGCGTAACATGTATACCACAATGCAACATGCGTAACATGTACACCACAATGCAACATGCGTAACATGTATACACACAGTGCAATATGCGTAACATGTATTCAAACAGTACAACATGCGTAACATGTATACACACAATGCAACATGCATAACATGTATGCCACAGTGCAACATGCGTAACATTTACACACACAGTGCAACATGCGTAACATGTATACACACAGTGCAACATGGGTAACATGTATACACACAGTGCAACGTGCGTAACATGTATACACACAGTGCAACATGCGTAACATGTATACACACAGTGCAACATGCGTAACATGTACACACACAGTGCAACATGCGTAACATGTATACACACAGTGCAACATGCGTAACATGTATACACACAGTGCAACATGCGTAACATCTATACACACAGTGCAACATACGTGACATGTATACCACAATGCAATATGCGTAACATGTATACCAGAATGTAACATGCGTAACATGTTTACCACAATGCAATATGCGTAACATGTATACCACAATGCAACATGCGTAACATGTATACCACAATGCAATATGCGTAACATGTATACCACAATGTAACATGCGTAACATGTATACCACAATGCAATATGCGTAACATGTATACCACAATGCAATATGCGTAACATGTATACCACAATGCAACATGCGTAACATGTACACCACAATGCAACATGCGTAACATGTATACACACAGTGCAATATGCGTAACATGTATTCAAACAGTACAACATGCGTAACATGTATACACACAATGCAACATGCATAACATGTATGCCACAGTGCAACATGCGTAACATGTATACCACAATGCAACAGGCGTAACATGTATACACACAGTGCAATATGCATGACATGTATTCAAACAGTGCAACATGCGTAACATGTACACACACAGTGCAACATGCGTAACATGTATACACAGAGTGCAACATGCGTAACATGTATACACACAGTGCAACATGGGTAACATGTATACACACAGTGCAACGTGCGTAACATGTATACACACAGTGCAACATGCGTAACATGTACACACACAGTGCAACATGCGTAACATGTATACACAGAGTGCAATATGCGTAATATGTATACACACAGCGCAACATGCGTAACATGTATACACACAATGCAGCATGCGTAACATGTATGCCACAGTGCAACATGCGTAACATGTACACACACAGTGCAACATGCGTAACATCTATACACACAGTGCAACATACGTGACATGTATACCACAATGCAATATGCGTAACATGTATACCACAATGCAACATGCGCAACATGTACACCACAATGCAACATGCGTAACATGTATACACACAGTGCAACATGCGTAACATCTATACCACAATGCAATATGCGTAACATGTATACCACAATGTAACATGCGTAACATGTATACCACAATGCAATATGCGTAACATGTACACCACAATGCAACATGCGTGACATGTACACACACAGTGCAACATGCGTAACATGCATACCACAATGCAATATGCGTAACATGTACACCACAATGCAACATGCGTAACATGTATACACACAGTGCAATATGCGTAACATGTATTCAAACAGTACAACATGCGTAACATGTACACACACAGTGCAACATGCGTAACATGTATACACACAATGCAACATGCATAACATGTATGCCACAGTGCAACATGCGTAACATGTACACACACAGTGCAACATGCGTAACATGTATACACACAGTGCAACATGGGTAACATGTATACACACAGTGCAACATGCGTAACATGTATACCACAATGCAACAGGCGTAACATGTATACACACAGTGCAATATGCATGACATGTATTCAAACAGTGCAACATGCGTAACATGTACACACACAGTGCAACATGCGTAACATGTATACACAGAGTGCAACATGCGTAACATGTACACACACAATGCAACATGCGTAACATGTATACACAGAGTGCAACATGCGTAACATGTACACACACAATGCAACATGCGTAACATGTATGCACACAGTGCAACATGGGTAACATATATACACACAGTGCAACATGCGTAACATGTATGCCACAGTGCAACATGCGTAACATGTATATACGCAGTGCAACATGCGTAACATGTATGCCACAGTGCAACATGCGCGAAATGCATGCCTAGGCATTTGCCTGGCAAAAAATTATAACAAGTATTGTACTCCACTGCATTGTATTGTATTTCTAGATTATATAGCGCCTCTCACAGAATAGCTACATTGAGGCGCTCTCTGCATTAGCCTATAGGCCTAATGGTGTTAAGCGTCATTTTAATCTATAGTGTCACAACAATTAGCAAAACAGTGGACAGAAAGCAAGCTAAGAGAGTCGCCATCGTTGGGGAAGGAACCAACGGATTCCCGTTGACAGCTGAACAGACGGCATAGATGCTAGGAGTCTCTGGGCAAAGTTGCGTCGAAAGGGTAGAGCTACGACTGTTAACGGCAATTGTAGACACGGTACGATGTCGAATTGCAAGTAGCCTCTCATTGGTGGAATATGACGAACGCCCAGATATTTGTCGAGGCACAAGGAGGACGTAGAAGAGTCACTCGTCGTTTGTTGATCGGTAGATCGAACAGCCTCCCGTAAATATGGGTCGACCGGGTCGAGGTTACTCCAATGTTGGAAATCAATTGATTGTACGAATGCACGAATGATGGAATGAAGAAACGATCAGATGAGCGTTTGAATACAAAAGTGGGTGTTAGCCTGAAGTTTCAGCGTGACACCACTTAAAAATAAGGTACCACTTAAAAATAAGGTCTTGACTCGACAACACTATTTGCAACGGACAAGTATTTGAATGTATAATTAATTAATACCGTATAGGAGTATATACCTGGATTCACACCAATAGTTCCACTGGGTAGCCAGAAAAGAGCCAGATACGCAACACAGAATCGAAATACTCTCCTCATCTTCAACCTGTATTTTAATGGACAGATAATAGCCATTCAGAAAAAAAATATTAATCGTCGAAGAGACAGAAAAAGGATCTTACTTTACTGAAGTTGTTGAACTTACATATATAACCATTGTCCAAATACATAACTGACCTAAACAGTTGATAGGCCATAGAATTAATTCGATTTATCGTCTAGCATGTCTTCTGTTCAGTTAGTGATTAGTTCAGTTAATCAGTCACTCAGTAAAGTCATCGCTAAGTAGGAAAGAAAATCAATGTGTTTTTTCAATAAATACAGCGTACATAAAAATGGATACGACTCAAAAGCAATATAGTAAGCAATCTCGAGCTATTGATCTAAAATCATTCAACGATGGTATATTATACTTAAGTATAAGAGACGATCTAGTTTAGGGTATTATAGATGGTCTACTGTACATGCAACTAATAGATCATACAATGTTAGCCATATTCTGCCATTAGTGTAATGCTGCTCACCTCTTGGTGGACAAGAGATGTACCGCAACTCTCTGCCTCTGGATGATTGTGTGGAGGAGGATGTTGTGAAGGATGTGAAGATCATTGAGGAAAAGGAGGAGGAGAATGGAATTATAAGTCCAGCGGCAGAAGCTGACGGAAGGATGGAAGCGCAGAATTGTCATCTCTGATGCGCAGCAGCGGAGGCTAATGGCTCCAAAGAATCACCAATTGGCGACGATTTATCGTAGCAGCAACAGCAGCAACAGCAGCAACAGCAACAGCAACATCTTCAATAATTGATAGATTCCAGATGACAAGCATCACTCGTCGTGTACTATCTGACTAGGCGTAGTTCGTTAGTCTCTCCTTTCATCCTCGTCCCTCTTTACTCATTCGTCATCTCTCTTCTCCCTCATCTCTCATCCATCCTCTCTCTCCCTTCTTCCCTCCTAACTCATCGCTCTTAACTCATCCCTCTTCCCTCTTCCCTCTTTCTTCGTCCCTCAGTTCGCTTCCCTCAGCTCCCTTCCCTCTTTTCTCTTCCTTCTTCCTTCATCCCTCAACGCTCTTTTCTCTCCCGTCTGTCCTTTTTCCTCTTCCCCCTCCCTTTTTCATCTTCACTATTTCATCTTCCCTCTTCCCCTCCCTTTTCCCTCTTCACTCTTCACTCTTCCCTATTACCCTACCTTTTCCCTCTTCACTCTTCCCTCTTACCCTACCTTTTTCCTCTTCACTCTTCCCTCTTCCTTTTTTACTCTCCCCTCTTCCTTCTTCTCTCCCCCTCTTCTCTCTTTCCTCTTCCCTCTTCTTTCTTCCATCTTTTCTCTCCCCTCTTCCTTCATTTCTCAACACTCCTTTATCTCCCATCTTTCCTCTTCCCTCATCCCCTCCCTTCTCCATTTCCCCTCTTTTCCTTTTCCTATTCCTCTTCCCTCTTCTCCGCTTCCCTCTTCCTTCTTCCATCTCCCTTCATCCCCCATTCCTCTTCCATCACTTTTCTTCCCTCTTTTCTTTCCCCTCTTCCCTTTTCTCTCATTCCTCGACCCTCATCCCTCATCCATCATCCCTCGACCCTCATTTCTATTCTCTCATCCCTCCTCCCTCTTTTCTCATCCCTCTTTCCTCTTCCCTCTTTCCAATACCGCTTCCCTTTTCCCTCATTCCTCTTCCATCATTCATCTTCCCTCCTCCCTCTTTCCTCGTCCCTCATCCCTCTTTTCTCATCCCTCTTTCCTCTTTCCTCTTTCTCTTCCCTCTTCCCAATCCCGCTTCCATTTTTTCTCATCCCTCTTTCCTCAGTCATCCCCTCCTCCCTCTTCCCTCTTCTCTCTTCCCTCTTCCCTATTCTCTCTTCCTTCCTCCCTCTTCCCTATTCTCTCTTCCCTCTTCCCTATTCTCTCTTCCTTCCTCCCTCTTCCCTATTGTCTCTTCCCTCTTCCCTATTCTCTCTTCCTTCCTCCCTCTTCCCTCTTCTCTCTTCCCTCTTCCCTATTCTCTCTTCCTTCCTCCCTCTTCCCTATTCTCTCTTCCTTCCTCCCTCTTCCCTATTCTCTCTTCCCTCTTCCCTATTCTCTCTTCCTTCCTCCCTCTTCCCTAATCCCTCATTCCTCTTCTACCTTAATATTTTAATTCGCATTTGATTTCATTTCTTTATCTCTCTCCCTTTTGCTCGTCTTTTCACATCATTAGTTGTCACTGATTTTCGTGGATCATTAGGGTCAGAATTGTCATTGTCAAGGCTGATGCTAGTCACCGTGGATATAAAATATAGTAGTAGTAGTAATAATAACAACAACGACGACGACGACGACGACAACAACAACGACAACAGTGACAACAACAATAACAATAATAAAAATAACAGTAATAATAATAATGATATCGATGACCATGATGACCCCGGATTTTGAATTGGACGACAAACTCACTCATTTGGAAATTGGCAATACTAAATTAGTTTCTGCTATTGACTGCGATGTGTCAACCAAGTGATCTCACAATGAACTAGTGCTACACTGACCTAACCCTTCAAATGGGAAACTCTGAGAGTGAGTGATGAATGGGTTTCAACCTTCATATGCAGAGGCCATGGAAATCATGCTGTAAGTACTCCATACCTTCATAGCAATCTCAAGGTTAGCTCTTCTACCTACATGTATTCCAACATTTTAACCAATGAAGAATCTGCCTAGTGAATTTTGACATTTGCCTTGTTTTCGCCAGCCAAATGTACTCGACCATCTTATAGCCACATTATAGTTGTTTGTAGTCATTGATTAAACATGAAATCCGAATCAAAACTCTGGCATATTAAGTAAGTAATTGTGAAGGTGCTAGAGAAATGTCTGTATACATGCATATCGAATATTAGATCTAAATAACTTATACGTTGACATGAATTTTGCGGCAAGTTAAAGTCGAAATTTATTTGGCATCCAGTCCATGCCCTATTGCAATGACCATGTTACAAACCTCATGAAGATGGAAAAGATTAATTTGCATGCAATTTTACTATAAATTGTACAAAATAGTAGGCCTACTTTAGAGCGTGTGCTTTAAAAGCGTCCTGCATATCTCATTTCTATGGAGTAATTATGATAAGATGACTTTCGTTAAGATAATTTGTGCCCCCCATTTGTCAAATTACTGGGAGCAAAATTCAAAAGTGGGGGGGGGGCAAAAAAATGATTTTTGGGCGCTTCGCGCAATGTTTTAGAAATTATGCCCCCCACTTTTCAAAACCTTGTTACACCTCTGATTATCATTATTATTATTATTATTATTATTGCTGTTATTATTATTATTATTATTATATATTATTATTATTATTATTATTATTCATCATTGGCATTGCCAACGGATCTGTCATCATGCTATCTGGGTCGCCGCTTGTCAGTGGATTGTAATCTTGACATAGTGCCCTGAAAAGCCACCGCATTGAAACGTTGGATCAATGCCGACAAGTTCTGGAAAAGGAAGTTTGTCTCTCGGGTGTCACCGGTAGTTGTCGAAAGTCGGCCTCCAGTCTCAGACAGAAAGGCGAGGCCCTCACTATTGAGGGGACCGAAGGTTTCTATAGCGATTGGAACAAAAGTGTATTTCTTCTCTAGCTCAGAATATTTTGTGTGTTTCCTTGTGGCTGCTATCTCCGCCGCTCCTCCAGCTGTGGAAGCTGTTTCGGGGATATAGGAAGCGGCTACTGTGTCCACCACAGTTGCGTCCCAAAGTAAGGTCCGCCCCCCACTCCACGGTATCAGGGTCTGCCCGTCCGGTCTCTTTCCATCTAATCTGGAAAGACCTGACGGTTCCTTGACTGCTGGAATACCGGCTCTGTTGAGGCTGCGATGGATTAGGTCGTTGATATTACAGTGTCTTGCTTGACGGCCAAAACCCAATGAACAGGCCATGTGCGCCTCTGGCTGAGACGAAGGCGCCGCATGCGCAGGTGTGCGGCTCGCAGATGGCCACCCCTAAACGTAGGCCGACCGCCACCCTCACGGTATCGTCCTCCAGTCTGAGATCGCGAGAAACGAGCGGGAGAGCGTATAGCCAGTCCGAGGCGTGTGGTGACTGCAAGGCCCTTAGTCTCGCCTGGTCGTAGGGATCCTGTAGCTTTTCTTCTAGTGCAGACAGAACCGCGTTTAACAGCGGTCTGTCAAAGTGGGCTTGTTTATAGCCTGGCGTCGTCGGGGCAGAAGCTTCGGTAAGTTGAAGCCAGGTAGACATCGCCGAGTCGCATGCTGAGTCCGATTTCACCGCTGCTGATTTTAAGATGAGGGACTGGATCTGGAGAGTGCCCGTGGCTGAAGCCAAAAAGGCGGGAAGTGCCAGCGAGGACGCCCTCCTAATTCCCAGTCCTCCCATCCTGATCGGGAGAGTGGCCTGACTCCATTGGTCATCGAAATGTTGAAGATTCGCTCGATCCCTCCTCGCAGTAGATCGTCGTAAGCCCATAGACGCGGGTGGTCGCGGCAAGGGGTGCATCTCAATAAATGCATGAGTTTAGGCGAGCCGATCGAATGTCTAAGGATCAGTAGAGCGTCTTGTCTAGCGATTAGTTGCAACCTGTCGAGGAAAAGCTACAGGATCCCTACGACCAGGCGAGAC
>OY365809.1:29831311-29893811 GCA_959347315.1 Bimastos eiseni | reverse complement strand
ACCGAGCTGCTTAATATCATTAATTTTAGCAAACCTATCGTATTGAATTTCTCAAAGAAATAGAGTTTCCCGGGGAGACATTATTTCAACGAACGATTAAATATTTTCTAAAGCAGATTCTCAGAGGGCAGCACCTTTGTTTGGCTTAATCAGCAACCACCCAGGTCTTACCCTAGGCAATATTTACGCGACATAGAAAACCTACAGAGGATTCTAATGGGAAACGAGGCAATTTCAATGTACAATTACGCTGGTACTCTGATACACGATTAATGTTTCAGATCGTTTCAGACCAGAAAGATATATTTCAGATGGGATCGGATTGAGTTAGATTAAGCCAATTTACTCTGAATTGGATTTATTTGCCTGTTTTTGTTTATTATGAAATTTGATATCTTACTTCTTGCAACATGTTTTGTTCACAAGTGCACACACTCCTCGACGGCGCAATTGCAGTTGCACTGCAGAACAGTAATGGTACGCGAGCGGTGAAGAACTTGTTCAAGGTTTCTATACAGTGACTCTTCGGACGAGACTCGAACCCACACACTCAGTGCACGCTGAGTGTTACGGGCCGACCGCTCTAACCAATCGGGGACCGTGCCACACTGCTATGATATTGCCTTAGGCTAATCAAAATAGTTAAGAAACTATTGCCTTTAATTTTTCTTGAGTTCTAGAGAACAACACGATACACGAGGCAACGTTTATTTAAAGATAATAATGTTTAGTATGTTCAAACTATGCATATATAGACACAATACAATCAGAAACGCGTATATAGAATCTATTTATATATGAATGTATATTGTATATGCCAGACTGTAGTATTTAGATAGTTCTTTCGATCGATTAAGCTGCTTATATAAAATGAACAACCATCTGATACAGACTGACTGATATAAATTTATTTAACGACGCATCCATAACGAGGATGATATGCGTCAAGTCTGATACAGACACATTCAATGGCCCATACATACGACAGAAACGATCGCACGTGACCAACATTTACATATTAATTGGAAAAGCAGATTTAAAGTTATTTGAATTAAGAGTTATTTTGTATAAAACAAGTACACGCATAGCATTGTACAGGCGTACAGACAATCGACATCAACAACCTACCACAATCAGCAATCAGTTTTCCATCCGTATCTAGATGGCGCTTCTATTCATGTGCCGCCTGTATCGGAACAGTTGGCGAAGGACAGATGACGTTCACATTTTTAGAGGTAAAACGAAGGGCCGCTCAAAAAATATTTGGCCTAGCCGACTATATTTCTTAATTTGCGAGTAGTGACTACAAAACTAAATTTTTTTCTCAAACATTATGTAGATGATCCGCTACACGAGGATTCTATTTTTACGGATTTATAAAGCGCCTCTCACAGTACAACCTAATCAGAGGCGAATCTTACAACATTCAGTCTAAAATAGGTGAACTTAACAATTCGAATTGATCCAAACCATGAAAATTAGCAATACACAGGCATTTAAAAAATGTTAAATTATGCCGGTGATAGATTGTTGAAACGTAGTATCGAATATGTGTGCAGTCTTCTTTGAAGCGTACGCAATAATCCATAATTTAAATTATTCCAATGATGAAAATTTCACCAATAAACTAGAAATTAATATTTGGTTGGACGATAACGATAATGATGACGACGGCAATTTATTTATCTATTACAACAATTTCATATAGCGCCCCTTGTAGTTTACCTATTCAAAAGCGCACCCAGCTCAATCCCGGCCGAACAGAACAGTCTTAAGAGTAGGCCTAGTCAGACGAGAATAGTAACAGTGTCAGTAGGCCTAATAGTAATGAGGCAGACGATGATAACGACAACACAACAAGAAGGCAATGATATTGACGATGTTAGTAGGTCCTAATATTTGTAGAATTGATGAAAGATGGTGGTGATGTTGTTGATTATGAGTATGACTATATAATATAAATATCAACAGAGGTAGGTCCTATCAATATTAATAATAAACTTATTATTGCAATAATTTAGCTGCAAAGATAATGGTGTCGGGAATTATATTTGTAGACATCAAAAAAATCAAAATTTTTAGTTTTAACTACGATGGATCTACTTTACAACTTTTCAACTCAGATAGGCCTATGTCTCTCACTGGAATTTCAGAACTCCTTTAGGCCTTGATTGGTTTTATGCATTCGAGAAATCTCGAAGATCAAAAGACTTTGCAACACCGACAATCAGAATAGCCACAAGTAGTAAAAACTCATATATGATTGATTATCATTGTCCCTACATTTATCTCGCAGATTCTTTCGGTCTCAAGATCTGTCTACGCAAGATTTTCATCCTATCGCAATAATAAAAATTTATATCGCATTTACACAGGTATTTATGTTAGCGTCCCATAAGATGAATTTAGAGGATAGTATTATCAAATAGAATTAGTCATGACAATATATTGAATAAACATACACTGTGAAAAAACTTTTATAAAATCGCACAGACATTTATTTTTGTGTCAAGTACTTGAATTTGAAACAACTGATGAGAAATTCACGATTATAAACGCGAGGCCTACGAATCGGTTATTTGTAAGTCAACGTCTGAGTGGAACAAAGCAAAGCTAATCTGAAAACGGTTTTGTTCACCGTTTGCCTTATACCAAACTTTCGACTCCATTAATTGAATTTCTGAGTCGAAATTAGAACCAGACAATATTGCAGTATTGTTTTGGTTCACTTTAGTTCTGGGCGCACATGAGCAAACCGCTGCTTTGTTGGCAAGGACTTATACATCTATTCACATCTGTTGCGGCCCTTGTTAACATGCTCGTGCATATCCTAAGCAAGACGTAGGCTATTTTAATGTTTCTGAAACCTGTTATTCCATTATAGGCAGTGGAAACAATAATTTCTTATACTGTAGTTGTAAAAATTAGAAACAGACGGAAGTCAGGAAACAACCGGATCACAATTACTGCTTTCGGGTAATTATCGCGCATAAAAGCTTCTTCCGTCTGAAATTGGAACTAAAACTTTCAGTATAAGACTGTAAAACACAAAGATGCAGCACAAGAGTAGTCCTCATGCTGATATCCACTCTTCAGAATTTGATTAGATGGCGGCTAAGAAGGGTTAACCTGATGTATTTCTTTCAACCCAAGATATCCCGACGACACTTCCTTTAAGGAACTAAATGAGCAATTCGTTAAATTATAGCTTAAACAAACGAATTAAACTACACATCGTAACGAGATCAATGTTGCGTGAATGTCGGTCGCACCAAAGAAACTGTTAGGGGCTGTTCACATATTATATAACGCTCAAGGGGTAGGTGGGTGGGTTCTTATTTTGTTAGCGTTATACTGTGCAGGGTGGGAGGTAGGTTGAAGGTTTTGTTATACAACAAACTTTTTCAGCTTATGCATTTTTACCTATTTGCCTGCCAATTGGAAATTCCATATACCACTGACCTTTTTTGTTTACTCGAAGTTCACAATACGTTGTGAACCAAAACTAGCGCCATCAGCTGTCACCTGGCGAATTGATTTATTATTTATAAATCTACTTTTAAGAATTTCCTGATTACAATTTTAACAACTTCCTGTGCATAACTTTAAACGTTCTTAAATTAAATTCTGTGTGGTTTATTATGATTGTGGTTTAAATTTAAATTAATTTACTTGAAATAATTATTTTGATTCGTATTATCAAGATGTTTGATTTCATTTTCTATAGTATGTGTAAATAGTTTATGTTTGCTTAAATACCCAATTGTAGTTGTAGTATACACTCTGTATCATACGCTGTCAAATAGGTAGAGTCGTACCGCGAACCTATTGACAAATACCTGATAGTGCAATATTAAACCAATGAATTCTGTGTGATACTGTAATCCTCATTTCTAGTGCAAAACAGGAGGGAAACTAAAATGGTGTTTTTAGATAGAATTTACGTCACTACCATGTATTATCACGCTGTAGGCTATTAGTAGGCTTTGTTGCTGCTTCTGGGGTGGGGTAGGGGGTAGGTAGCATATCTGTTATATAATATATGGGTGGGGGAGTCACAGCTGCTGTTATATAACGTTATTAGGGATAGGGGGTGGGTCAAAAATTTGGATTTTGGGCGTTATATAATATGTGAACGGCCCCTTACTAACATCTCTTAATGATTAATCCATCGTGGTTTCGTGTGGCACACAATTCACGTCATAAAGACGTAGGGTGTTTTAATGTTTCCGAAACCTGTTATTGTATTATAGGCAGTGGAAACAGTAATTTCTTATACTGTAGTTGCAAAAATTTCGAACTAAAACTTACGCAAAACAGTGGATTGTTAAATAGTACATATAAACATAGGCCTAAAAGTGACAAGCACTGATGGCAAAGAGAAGTTTAGAAAAACATAATTTTATAATTTATTACTGAATATTGTTGGGATCTTGTAGTAATTTCGGATTTTCCCTCCAGCTGTCATCAATGTTGATATCCTACAACATGTTAAAACGCTTGAAACTGCAAATTAAAGATATTGTGCTTTACCGTAAAGTTATGGTAAACAGGAGCTAACCGCTTGAACGGAACATGTTGCCTAATTTCGCTCAGTAACCGATTGGTGACGTCTACTGTAACAACAGCTATGGCTTTACACCCAGCTGTGGCTTTACACCCAGCTGTGGCTTAACACCTAGCTGTGGCTTTACACCCAGCTGTGGCTTTACACCCAGCTGCAGCGCGGAAAGTATTAAGCTTGAAATGAAATAACACGAACAGACAAACCTCTTAACAACACTGCCCGAGTAAATTTACAAGATTAAATAGAGCACAAGACAAAATGGCAAAACTTGAGCTTGCATTCTGGAGAAAGAAAGATCCACATCAAATCACATAGATGTTAAGAATAACCACACACAAAGTATTTAGCAAAAATCCTTTCCTTCTCAGGCGCAGTCAATCTGCTTTCACTGACGCAGACCTGTATTCGCTGAATTGTTGCGTTTGAGATCACGTTCTACCAATATTCGGGATTACGTCTGCGACTTACGTCTGACATGACTTCCTGCATTGTTTACAATTCTGAGATAATAATGTCTCCGTTACTCATCTCACACCGTTCTCGCTCTAAATCGACTTCTCCGTCGCGTATACAACCAATCTTGATTTCCGCTTAGAAATTTTAGCAGTTCATTTTCATTTTATTAATATGATTATCACGTCGTTTTACGAGCCCGCGCAATTTCAAACCCAGTCGAAATATCATGTCGGTCATCTCTCACCAGATGACCTCAGACGACCTCAGAATGACCTGATCATCAGATCACGTGATGACACAGGCAACATTCTGCCGCCGCGTATAAGTCGTCCATTGGACTTTTCTAGCACTGCCAAAACGTGGCACTCAAAACGCCTCCAACGCACGGACTGACGACGACAGTTAGATAAGCGGCACTTAGAAGGATAGACTGGCACCTTTTCACTGGCGGCGTATAAATTATCCTCACTTTGTGTCAGAATGCGATTGGTTACGTGAACTCCTCGCCCGACGACCGACCATCGACGAACGCTATCTCGATGACTGGTCCTTGTATCGTCCGTGGAAAACGGTTGTTGTTTTCCGTCGCCACGTCAGTCGTTTCGTTTACTTCCGGTCTCTTATCGACCGGAAGTTGTGGTCCTTCGCCGGGGTCAACAGAGGACAGACGTTCCTTTAAGCGATAGTTCCGCCAAGTCCGCTCAATGACCTTGGCCATTTCGATCTCGCGCTGCCTCTTAAGTGTCGTACTGATCGGGTGATAGTCCACCTTGTCCGGACCCTTCTTCAGATCGCCCAGTTCGCCCGCATCGGGGGCAGTTCCCAGAAAGTTCTTGGTCAGGGCATCCAGAATGTCGACGCAGTGGACGCGATCGCCCTCGCAGATCGGAATGTTCATCGAGACGAGTTTGAAGTGATTGGGAACCGGAAGTCTGAGAGGGTCCTCGAGCGTATCGACGAACTCACTCAGCTGTGACACGCTGATGAACTGTGTCGCCTTCTCGTCGAAGCGTTCCCAGATCTCGTAGTACATGTCGAAGTCGTCCTGCGTCAGTCCCTGCTGGACATCCTCCGTCGCTTGACTGAAGTTCTCCAGTATGACGGCTATGTACATGTTGATGATGACGAGAAAGCTGATGACGAGATAGGAGACGAGGTACATGATGCCTAAGGCGCTGTTGCCGCAGTCGCCGTTCGGTCGGTGGTCGGTGACCGTGGGGTTGCAGTCGGGCGGACGGTCATTCATGAGACCGGCGAGGACGTCGCTCCAACCGGCGGAGGTACACGTCTGGAAGAGGATGATCATTGCGTTGAAGAACGTCTCGAAGTTGAACATGTCGTCGATGCCTGCCGAGTGCTTGACGTGCATGAAGGACGACATTCCGACGATGGCGTAGATGAACATGACTAGGAAGAGAAGCAGACCGATGTTGAAGAGCGCAGGCATCGACACAGCCAGAGAGAACAACAACGTCCGGATGCCTTTGGCCGATTTCACCAGCCGAAGGACACGACCGACGCGAAAGACCCGGATGACGCGAAGGAGAGTAGGAGAGATGGGCAGGTTGTCCATGTGGTCAGACAGACCCCACGCTGAAGAAGGAAGACAACAACCACACTCCCATCAGAATAAATACCTCATCACTCCCGATCACAAGCTCAATCGTTGCAAACGACTTTCTTCAACTACAGTGTCAGGATATTTCAACAGGTGAGCGCCTCTGTGTTGTTCTTTTGAAGAGGCGCTATATAAATCCTCGATTGAATGAATCGTGCTTCTAAGGCCTCTGGATATATTTAGCCTGGCATAGAAACACAACAACAGTGGTCTACAACCAGCCACCACGTGACCGAGAATGACCTTCTACTCATTCGGTTCGTCATGAAGCTTTTGGTGCAATTCAATACACAGTTAACAACAGTTCATGCTTTCTGGCCACAAAGACACGAGATAAACTGAAACATATTTGAGTCATTGACAAGCAATTCCATCGTTCTCCGGGAATATAAAACAACTCTTCAATGCCTACACAAAACCTCATTTACTGGCAAATGAGCTTCAACATCGTCGACAGAATGGAAACATTCAAGGATGTCAGAAAGCACACAGAAGCCATCAGATCGAATGCATCTTTGGTAAAATTCCGCTCATATTATTTTAGTGGGCGCAAGATGTTCCAAACGTAAGCTAATTGTGTGAGCGTGGATGAAAATATAGTGTAAGCCTATTCGAGAAGTAGGCCTAATTACTGAGAAACCAGAAAACTAGCTAGAATATTAGCGATTAATCAATGATTAATGATCATCAATGATGTATTAAATACTTATTAGTAAATACTTATTATTAAATATGTATTAATGCTTTATCAATGATGTATGAATATGATAGATTTGAACTCGAACGACACAGTAGGCCTACTGAGAATGGAACCGACGACGACGACAAAGTCGAAGACGTTCCACGGTTCCTTGAAGTAGTATTGTCTAAGCGCGAGCAATTTCATGATGAATTCAAGCGTGAAGACGACGATGAAGATGCTGTTGACGTGACCGAGGATGGCTTTGTATTCCTTAGGTTCGTCATAGTGTTCCATTGCCATCGTCATCATGTTGAGCAGGATGAAGATCATGATCACTATGTCGAACTTCTGGTTCTTCGTCACTTTGAAGAAGAAGAGCTGACACAGGAGCTAATACCAACCGAACAACAATCACTCGTCAGCTGCTTTCCTTTTACTAATAATAATATTTTGTTCTATATGAAAATATCTCATTCATTCATAATTCTATGTCTATTATAATATATAGTTTTATGCTGTGCATACATGATTATTGCGTTCTTACCTAGCAAATAGATATAAATCAATTGCCTATTAGTTGCCACCCCAACGTATTTACAAGTGCTTTGTTACTCTACCATCGGCGTGCAGGGACGACGTGCTCTCCGCTCTTCCACGCAGGGTGAACTCCTTGTTCCCCGCATGCGAACTACAATTAGACAGCATCGCGCTTTCTCTGTTGTTGGCCCAATGGCACGGAATGGTCTACCATTATCGTTGCGTCTTATGCCTAGGGTTCATTCAGATGCATTTTACAGCAGCCTTAAGACTTTTCAGCCGGGGTTGAGTCGGGAGCACTCCTGAGAAGTAACCTTGAAGAAGCGCTATATAAATTTTCGCAACGAATGAATGAATTCATTAATTCATTCAATACTGAGATTTATATAGCGCCCCTCCAGGTTACTACTAAGTGGTACGATGCTATTCATCGTATCCTAAAGATATTTCGTGTGATGAGAATAATGATATTTCTTCCCTCCAAATATGACCGAGGAATGATCAGTGAGACTGAGAATTGGCTAACAGAAATTGTTCAAGTAATGTATATATGTCGAGGGGGATCGAACAATCTCACTGGTGTTTAGAATGCGAGCGTGCAACCAACGAACATTGATTGTATTTGGAACAGGTGAGATGGATAGACTATTACAATAGCAGACCATTGTGTCACAGGTGGCACCTCATTCACACCGATGAGGAGCAAGTGCAGATAAGACACTCTTGAACAAAGTAGGTTCCGGTCAATATGGGACGAAGCTGACCTTAGGCTTCGGAATTGGTTTCGTTGGTTCTTTCGATCCGAGTTTCTTCATCGCGTTGTAGTATTTCTTCTGGTCCTCAGTCATCAATAGTTCCAAGGAACCACCGGCCTAATCACAAAGAAATGGAACACAATACATCGCATTTCCCAAAACACCTTATATAGGCCTATATATATTTATATATCTATTTAAAATCAATAGGAAAACTTCTTGTCAGGTACCTCTTCAGATTCCAGTTCCTTTCCCATATTGCAAGTATCGCAAATAACACTATGCCAGGTCAATGAATTTGAATAAAAATCAATGAATAAATTACTACCCTCTGCTTATCTGAACTACCTCAAACCCCTTCAACTAGCTAATCTATATTGTCTTAGAAATTTTAATGAATATCGGCCTATTTTTCCTTGTACAAACACACGCAAATTCTGGAATGCTTACGCTGGTTCCATGGCCTGGAATTGCCTACCACACGAAACCCGGAATATAGACCACTATGACACATTTAAATACAGAGTCCGTAAGCACCTATTGACTCACTCTACACGAAGCGACTATTTCTTTACTATCTGTTAAGTCTGTATACTTTATATTTATTAACTACACGGTGATTCATTAAAAAACGTACCCCTAGATATTTAATTGTAACTCCGTCAAATATCGGTTTATGTCAAAAAAATTTTAAGTGAACATAGAGGAATCAGTTCTGAATAGGAAGAAAGTTACAGTTTATGTTCAAATTGACCCCCTCGGGCAGTAACACACGCGCGAAGACGCCTACGCCACTGCCTGACTGACTCATCAATGATGCGCTGATCCATTTCATCCCATACCTCCACAATTCGGTGACGCAACTCGTCGACATCATGTATTCGATTTCTGTAGACTTTTTCCTGCATGACGCTCCATATCTTATAGTCCACTGGATTCAAATCAGGGCTATTAGGTGGCCAGTAATTAGGCGGGATGAAATCAGGTGTTTCAGTTTCGAGTAACGCAACGGTCTCCCGAGCTCTGTGCGCAGGAGCGCTATCCTGCTGGAAGATGAAATACTCCGTTATCTCACGAATGTCAGGCAAGAGACCCTGCATTAGTAGAACATCTCTGTAATATTGTCCATTAGTCTTAACACCTGGTTCGATGAAATGGATGTTCGTACGACCGAGTGCAGATACCCCGACAGATACCATAAGGGACTTGCTGAAAGTTGGTCGAGTCCGCAAAAGACGATTTGCTGGAACGTCTCTCTTCCTTGTACCGGCTGAGACATAAATACGATCATTCTGACTGTTACTGGGTGCTGCCACAGTAAACAATTTCTCATCAGTAAACCAAATGAAATTCACTAAGCTTGCAGGATACAACCTCAGTAGCTGACGGGAACGTGTCAATCTTGCTTGCTTGTTGGCTGCTGTGAGTTCTTGAGCGTGTCGTTTCTTTAAACATCGCAAATGTAAATCATTCTTGACAATTCTCCAAACTGATGTCTGACTGATTCCTATTTCTCGAGCAATTTGTCTCTGTGTGCGATGCGTTTGCGGCATATCTTCCTGGCTGAGCACCAGCGATTCAACCTTTTCAGCATTGTCGGTTGTTGCTGCCGTACGCGGGCGGCCGCTGCCTGGTCGACGATGGAAAGACCCAGTTTTGTCGATCTTTGAAAGTAAAGCATTTAATCCACCAAGAGTCCACTCTTTATCAGGAAATTTCTTTAGAAAACGTTTTGCACTGTACTTTTTATTCTTTCGTAAGAATGTAACAAATTGTTTATCCTCTTCGGTAAACACCATTTTTTCGCGATATTTTCGTGACGTCATTAGTTTCGTCAATCGCGTTACGTCATTTTAGCTTGGTGTGTCAAATGATTTATGTAGCACTTGAATAGAATATCAAGCATCATTATTCTGAAATTTCATTAAAATTAATGGTCATTTACCTGAGTTATGCTAACCTATGTAAGGTACGTTATTTAATGAATCACCGTGTAGTATAGTCAAATAACTTTACCACCTTACTGAATATACTCAATTTGTCAACCATCGCTACTTAACTTCAACTCCGTAATTGGGTGACCCTGCAATAGTGGGACCTCGGTCCCTTAAGGGTTTTCCATTATTGCTTTATTTATTACTATGTGTAACATCAGATGGTATTAAGGGAAAATTTAATGGATTGAGCTGCATGTATCATGCCTTAACAGAGTCGATCTATTTGGGCAAAATTCGTCTTTTTCAACAGTAAATACTAAATAATGAGGAAAGCGTCTAATACAGCGGTGCTAAGTCTTAGACAGGTTTTAGTCTTCGGAGACACCGATGTGTCCAAGTAGCTGAAAAGTTCTTCTCCACAAGCAGTTTCCAGAACCACAAGTCATTAAAAGAAAACTAAAATACAAACAGAGCTATTGGTAAACAAATACATAATTTAAGTGCTAGTGTACCATATACATATCTATATATAAATATACATATGCACAATTTGCACATTATATAGATGGGGTTCTACGTCTTTTGATGCCCGTCAGTTGATCCCCCGTCAATTGATCCCCTTAGTTTTGAACCCAGCCCAATTGATACAACATTCATGTTCCACTTGCGACATTGTCCATTTATTAAAAGAACGCTGTAACAGAGCACGAAATTTTAAAATGAAAAAAAATTACAAAAGCGTAATGAGAGTCATGATTAGTTTATCAGCATAAAGTCCTAAGCATAAGTGTCTATGCATGGGATAAATGAACAGAATCTCCGACCGGCCGTAAGCGTTTACAGCGCGGTTTACACGAGCCTCAAGCAAGCGATATCATTTCGTTGCCTGATGTTTCATACCGACAACTGCGTGTAGAAATATATAGTCCGTTCAGGACGAGTGACACGAAACCTGGACGAGAGACATGAAACCTGGACGAGTGACATGAAACCTGGGCATTGCTTTGTTATTTTCCAAATCTGTAAAATCAATATTTTGTTTACTTATGGTCTCAGCTACAAGTCTGTGACGTGCAGCCTAGAGATTCATCTAGGACGAATAGGCAGAGGAACAATTGACGTGGGGATTAATTGACGTGAGGATCAATGGATGGGGGATCAACTGACAGGGGATCAACTGACAGGGGATCAACTGACGGGGATCAACTGACAGGGGATCAACTGACAGGGGATCAACTGACAGGGGATCAACTGACAGGGGATCAACTGACGGGGATCAACTGACGGGGGATCAACTGACAGGGGATCAATTGACAGAGGATCAATTGACGCGATACCATAGATGTGATGTGCATGTGGGCGAAGGTGTAAACAACATAGAACCTACCTTTTTCTTCTGCATGTTAAAATTTTCGATGATGACACCAATGAAGAGGTTGAGTGTGAAGAAAGAGCCGAATACGATGAAGAGAACGAAGTAGAGGTACATCAGCACTCGGTTCTCAAACGACGGCTGACCTCCGATCTACACAGCAAGAGAAGCATTGACTGAAAGCGGTGAAGGAGAAGGAGTCAGGCAAAGAAAGTCAGTTGTTCATACCCATAGAAACCGTGGACTATTAAATATGACTCCTGGAATTAAAATATAGACGTTGTTTTACACGGGAATAGTGCTAAAAACTAAACGGACAAATATGTCTACTCATTTTCTGACCACAATTTAGAGTCCTCAAGTAATACACAAGACAATCCAAGTCAACGAATTGAACTGGTGAATATTACCTGATGAATTGTAATTAGTTTGTCTTTTGTCATAATATATAAATTAGTTAGATACGGCAGCTGATGATGGAAGTGCAATTACATACTTCGTTGGCACTGTCGATTGCAGCGTACATAATGTCCATCCACCCTTTGAACGTTGCCTGGAGGAGAACAAGAGCACTCCTATGCAATACACTCCTAAGCATTACACTCCTATACAATACACTCCTATACAATACACTCCTATACAATACACTCCTATACAATACACTCCTATACAATACACTCCTATACAATACACTCTTATACAATACACTTCTAAGCAATACACTCCCATACAATACACTACAATACAATACACTCCAATAAAATATAATCGTGAGTATTGGGATAATACAGTATTATGTATTGTGCTAACACTATAAACCAATGCCCCCCCCCCACTTTTTCAAAGCACGGCACTCTCAATTATGACGCAACCAATGTTCCCTCTTATTTTGTGGAGACAGTGTGGAAAAAAAATTTGTTGTCTCCAACATTTTATAAATGGTTGACACTTTTGTGCGCGGGTCCGAGCTCAATGCGATGATTGTTAAATCAAGACCATGTTTAAAAGTCTATGGCGATAAGTTTTGATGACCTAAGACCTAATGTTACATTGTCTGAAATGTGTCTTAGAGTAGATGATGCAATCATTGTATTGTACATAATTGTAATTAGCCTTCAATTTATTTGCAATTTTCATATTCTGCCAAGGTAAATTAGTTTACCATTCATCTTAAAACAAGTTGTGTGTGCGCATACTAAATTCTTGTGTGCGCTGGCTCCACGGTCCGTGTGCGCGCGCACATGAGCACCGCTTAGAGGGAACACTGGACGCAACGCCAAGTTAACGGCACCCCTCGCCATAGTAACACTACTTGAATTAAACCGCTATTTGGGAACTATTTACACTATTTTACGTTCTAAAAAGTTAAAAGCCTACGTTACTAGTGGTAATCATTAGTTTTTCGCATTTGTTACAGAAAACTGCACAAATCGTATGGACCTGCCAATCTTCCATCCACCCGTGGCACCCCTATTGAGCAGATTCATGTGCAGTACAAATTGGAGTTTTTCAGCACTCAGGTTGGGGAGCACTGCCCTAAATATGTGTAGCACGTCGTATATGTAATATGAAGTAGTGGAAATAAAAAAAATTCCTGGCAATATAAAACGAGATCTAATCGTATTGAAAATATATATTATATATATATATATATATAGATGTAGCCATGAATAAAGTCATCTTTCTAACCGAAATACATAGAAAGGCCTTCTTCAGGACTTACAACTTGGAATAGAGCGAGGTAACCGATGAGGACATTGTCGAAGGTGATCTTCGGCACAAACCACGTCAGGTTCCGACCGTTTGTGTCGTTGCCGCACAACTCTCTCGTGATCGTCGTGTTTGACATATCAACGCCGTTCTCAAGGCAGCGTCCGTATCTGCCTGAGAAGAGGTTGACGCCCATGATGCTGAAGATGAGCCAGAAGACAAGACAGACAAGCAGAACGTTGAAGATGGCTGGGATCGCTTGAATCAGAGCGTTCACAACCACCTGCAGCAGACAATCAATCAGTCACAAACACTGTCAATGGAAAGACAGGAACAAGTGGTAAGAACTCATTGACCAAAGACTTCAGTCCATAATATTATGATCTGTCGCCAACAAATTACGAATGCTAACATGGTGTGCGACATCTCATACTTTGCATCGGTATGCTGTGCCCCACCCCAATTTAAGTAGCATATCGCTAAAACATGACTTTAAAATTTAATATAGATTCATGGTATCGACAAGGGACTTTTATCAACAAGGTTATTCTCGTCACATACAACTTCTTTGTATCTTCCAAATATACTATGCTACGCATTTTCTATGAATTAAAAGTTAATAAGAGTTAAAAGATAGCCTTGCCTTCATCCCTTCCCATCGTGAAACAGCCCGTAGCGGTCTCAGAGCCCTCAGCGTACGAAGGGCTCTGAAGGCCCCCATGTTGCCGGCCTTCGAGTCCTCAGCAAACCAACCGACCAGAGAGATCTGTTCATGCATACAACCACATGAACAAATACAGTCATCATTATGATAGGATGATCCATGGACTTAGGGTGACGTCACTTGTTTTTCACATTCTCATATCCCACGATGCCATTGTCAAGCGGTGCAGACTTTGTTTGCAGTTTGCACCAATCATTGACATCATCCGTTTATTCCTTATCGCCCATTTCCAGTCATAATTCCCATCACCAACCATTATATTTTACTAGTGTCGTCCATTCTACATATATATATATATATATGTAGAATGGATTATATTTTATATTTTACCATTATATTTTACTAGTGTCGTCCATTCTACATATATATATATATATATGTAGAATGGACGACACTAGTAAAATATAATGGTTGGTGATGGGAATTATGACTGGAAATGGGCGATAAGGAATAAACGGATGATGTCAATGATTGGTGCAAATGAAAAACAGAAATGAAAATTGGAGCAGCCACGCTTAGTCAGCTAGTTGTACGAGCAGTTAGGTATCCAAATATATGCCAAATATGCATACGTATAGTCTTATATTATATATGTATATCTATATAATACATTAAGCTTGTTATCCTTCGACAGACGCATCCAACTGCTGCTACATTATCCTGAGCTCTAGAAACTTAGACAACTGACAACTTTCAACTACAGATACATGTAGTTACTAAAAAACAGTAATGAGAAAGAAATTGAGTTTATTTGGTTTTATATATATATATATATATATATATATATATATATATATATATAAAACCAAATAAACTCAATTTCTTTCTCATTACTGTTTTTATCAGTTCTTGCTTTACATTCTGTCTTCATTGACTCATATTTTAGCCTTTTATGACAACTAACTTCAAATGCCAGTATTTTATACAGGGTAAATATAATATCATTTATAAACTAAAATATTTCTAAAGTTCACGTTGTTAATAACTAACTTCGTGTCAAAGGCACTCAGCCGCACTCCTCAAGCGGGAGACGTAACCTAGCATTGTAAAGATGAGTATAATGCTGGCCCTCTGATGCTCGCGTTTTAATCAATTAAACCTCACTTTAAAACGTATCAATCGAATCATTTTTATAACAGGAGAGATGACTTACATTTCTGAGACGATATGTTACAGAGACTTACTGTGAAACTAAATCTTTGGAATCTAAAACTCTTTCTGCAGTGCACAGTATGTTAGTGTTGTTATCTTTCAGCTTTAAAAGTCTTAGCGCATATCGTATTGGTAATGAAGGAATGAAAATCGAAAAAGGTCTTACTGCAACAATGATGAAGTCGAGCCAACACCAAGCATCCGTGAAGTACTTCTTGAAGCCATAGGCGCCCATTTTAACGACCATTTCGAAGACAAAGATGATAGTAAAAGCTTTGTCAAGAATCTTCAGGCCATACTTCAAGTTTGGTTTCACTTCAATTTCGCGATCTTCAACCGCCTTCAAAATATAAAAGTAGATCATATGTTATAACTCGAAACACAACTCTTAATAAAAGACTAATTTAACCAGTCCAACAACAGTTCACTCACATAGCATTGGATCATCCAACGCTTATAACTCGAAAACTGGAAGACAGTTTTAATAATAAAGATGAATTAAGCAGTTCTATTAAGTATTAGTCCGTTATCAGCCTAGGAATTGTTCTGGGTTGAACAGAAAGCCTCACATACAATAGATGAATTATAGAGCCTGAATGGTGCAACTCATCTGCCATTCAGAGGACCAGCTGAACGAAATTTAAAACATTTTAGCCATTTTGTTAAGTGATGAAAATTGCATTCCTAACTGCATTTAGCAATCCATGAATTAGTTTATTAAGGCGTCACATAAATGCATTGCCAGTATCTGTGTTTAAGCTGTCCTGAACTTTTGCTTTGCATTGCATTTGTTTTCTTATTGATTCGCATCTGTTTCATTACGTTTTTTTCATCGTGTATTAGAAGGTGAGTTGACGCACCAAGGCAAGACTACTAGCAAGGATCATGATGATTATGAACGTCTCGAAGTAGGGGTGTTCGACGAGCGCGAAAGCATAGCAGCGCAGCTTCCACCAGATCTGTCCTGCCATGGTGCGTTCGAGGGCCTCCCAGAACGTCCCACTCGTGATGCACCGACGCGGGCAGCAGTCGTCCGGGTATTTCACGAAGACGACGTTGACTTCGTTGATTTCAGGGCCGTCTAGGGTCTTCTCTGCCCCAGCCCCCGTGGCTGCCCCGCTGGCAGTCTCGTCTCTGGAGAAGGAGTACTCGGAAGAGAGGAGACTTTGAGGACTGCCCAGTCTGTCCTTGGCCAACGATGAGTTGGACCGAGACGTCGACGAATGGGCGGAGCTGACCCGTGATGAGGCTTTGCTGATCTTAACCGTCGACGGTTCTGACATGAGGCTTCGGGTCGTCGTCCATGTATTCTGCCAATCGTCGTTGTTCTGTAACGATTAAACGAAAACACCAGCAGCAGATGTACTGAAATGTAGACCAGCATTCATATATATATATATATATATAGAGTATATATATAGTATATATATAATGTGTTATATATATACCAAGTGAGAAGCGAGACGGGATTGAAGAAAATAATAACAATTCTGGAAGAACAACATATCGAGAGTCACTGTCATTTCAACATTGCGTAAGTCTGTTAATAGCCCACTCAGGGGCTCTTTTTTGATGTGGCTTTGAAAACCTTTGATCGTTTGAATTCTTTTGAGGCCAGATCTGTGCGGATGTCGATCGCTGCATTTTATCTGCACCTGGTCAACTTCGATACGAAAATTATTTTCCAGGGCGCTTCCAGCTGCATTTTTTTGGCCATAGTGCCGTTGCATTTTTATCCACTTTCTTTGATGTTGCTATTTGATTTTCAGATGTCCATTAACTGAACCTAGCATTTGCGCTGTTTCTGAGAAATTATATACAACTCAGATAAAATAATAATAAAAGCCGTAAAAGATGTCAATATTTATTATCTCCAGACAAATGTCGTAATAAAACTCACGACGACAGTGATAAAGATAACCAGAATTTTGTAATCTTTATCATTGTCGTCGTGATCGCATTATTTGATGTTAATGACGATAGCACTCGAGTTGTCAACGATAATGATGACGTGAATAAGAGGGAAGAAAGACGACGACGACGAGGAGGAGGAAGAGGAGAAGAAGGAAGAGGAGGAGGATAATTCCAGTCATAAAGGAACTCACGCGAATTATGACCTCTTCATCAGGTTCTGTAAGAAAATAAAAACAGTCAGTGCACTTTTCATTAACCAACGATGGCGGTTGCGCCTTTCATCAGATGACGTCTTTGTTTATGCACGACAATCGGTCATAGTATAAATGGATGTACAAGTAGCTTCAAGCGACGAACAGACAGAGCGATTATGTGTTTATAGAATACACCATTCGTCCTCTTCAGTAAGTCTCGAACTCATTGCTCGTCTGCCTCGAATCCAAGGGATGTCGTCGTTTCATTTGTTTCAGAGAGGCAAAGTATTTTATGAGGAGGATATCTGGTCAGATTGTCAATCTTTGCATTTAGTCTATATGTGCAAGGCTGCAAGTCAAGATGTGTTCGTATTGTCACTTAATCGTGACGAAATACTATTTCCTAAAATGCACTGACAAACATGTAGACATTTGAGTTTCCATCAAATCCAGAGGCATTTGCCCTCCACGGCCCAAGCCAGGTTAAATTCGATAGACAGCTAACGTTGTCAGTTGTCTTTCAACATCCTCTTTCCAATTAATAAGACAGCTATTTACGACAAACGCAGCCAATGACGACGAGGCCATCGCAACTCCTCCGGCTTACATGGTATGGCACGTGTAGCCGATTGGTCAGAGAGGTCAGCCCGTAACGATCAGTGTGCGCTGAGTGAGCGGGTTCAACCCTAGTCCGAGGAGTCACTGTGTAGGGACCTTGAGCAAGTCCTTCGCGCAAAATTGCTCTGCAGTACAGCTGCAGTTTCGTCGTCGAGGCGTGTACACTTCTGAGCAAAACATTTTGGAAGAAGGGCGATATCAAATTTCAGTTGTATTGTAGCATATATAATTTCCTTCTTTTTGACAATAATAAGTTGGCAAACCGTTACTTATTTCGTTGAAGGAAGGGAAGCAATGACTTGGACTTTTGCCGCCGATTACCGCCAGATCGTCACTAGATTGCGTAGTATGAGCATTAAGGCATTAAGTAGGGTCACGAACAAGCTCTTTCGTACAGTCCTAAAGAGTAAACTCAGTATCCAAACGACAAATTGCATTGCGGTCTTCTATCACCAAATCCTGAAGCAATCTCTTCAACATAATTTCAAGCAAATCTAATTTAGCCAGAGGCCATAACCTTAATTATAGCTCTTGATTACAAGTGCAACTTTGACCATGCTGCGGATCAGTTCTTATCGGTTTTCCTTCCAGGACTAGAGAGTATTATCTTAAATAAAACAATTTAGTTTTCTTGTTTTGATCGTCCAACAATATATAACGCATTTGTATGCGTGTGTGCGTGTGCGCGCGTGTGTGTATGTGAATCAATGTGCGTCTCTCTTCGTTCTCTCGCTTTGTTATCTTTGATCAGTTTTCATTTATTCGTTTTATCTCCCTCCTCAGCGATTGGTTTCGTTCTCTTTCTTTGGGCGATTGTCCGATTCCACTGCTCAAACCCGTGTACAGGTCAGCTCATGTTATGGTCATAATGTTTTTGGTTCATTTATGACACTACCACCACCACAACCACCATCGTCCATCATTATTATCAATATCGCCATCACTACCACCACCATCATCGTCAACATCATCACCATTAGTGTCATTTTGACGAGTGCAATCATACAGAAATGAAAATTGGAGCAGCCACGCTTAGTCAGCTAGTTGTACGAGCAGTTAGGTATCCAAATATATGCCAAATATGCATACGTATAGTCTTATATTATATATGTATATCTATATAATACATTAAGCTTGTTATCCTTCGACAGACGCATCCAACTGCTGCTACATTATCCTGAGCTCTAGAAACTTAGACAACTGACAACTTTCAACTACAGATACATGTAGTTACTAAAACTCTACGTCGGAATGTTAAGGTAAATTTCGGTGAACTTGACTTCAGTCACTGTTGACACTGAAGTTCTACCAGTGAGAAAGGTTGCCAGTAGCATAATACTCAAAAATTGGCACTTAGTAGGCCTATGTTTAGTGTTACAGGTTAAATTTGTACTGTGTAATCTTATTACACATTATTAAGCTACGCAATTTCCAAACATTTCAATACAGACGTGGCATGGACTTTGAGAACTAACCGTAAGGAAAGACTGGCGAGTATCCAACGTGAGGAGACTTTGTTGTTCCTTTGACCAATCGAATCGTGTAATTCTGGATGTCTACAAGTAGATCAGCTTCATGAATGAATGTCACATGGCATTGGCCTAAATACCCAAGTAATTCGTTAGCGTAGGCCTACATCTCGAAGTTAGGCCTGGTAACTCAATGACCGAGTGACTCTTCGCTACCTACTTAATATATAGACGAACCTGTAAATCGCTGCGTTTTGACAGCGATATTTCTCTTTTCAATAAACTAAGAAACAATCAAATGTTCGGAACAAGTTTTTCTGTGACTGGGTAGTCGAATCTACGATTCTTACTCGCTGCTAAAATCTACTCGATGGAACAGATATAAATTCTACGAAAACCGGTGAATTTTATTAACGGTTGTGATCAGAGGCGGCAATCCCTGAGGCTCAAGGGGACAAGTTCCCCCCACCTTTTACGGAGAGGGGACACATTATACGGGTGTCCTCAAAATTTGTCAGCCCTCTCATTGGGTGTCCCTCCACCTGTCAGACGAGATCGCCGCCTGTGCTTGTGCTAAAGTTTTGTTGAAACTCTATTATCGGCCATCGTCGGTCGTGTGACTGCATCCATCGTCATGGGTCCCTCGACGGATGAACTTGTCTGATGGGTCAATGCTTCGCGGATCTCAAAGGATTACATGATAAAATGAGAACCAAATCACGGCATCTCACAAGCAGGCAGAGGAAGACTCACTCCGTCGCTTGACTAGGGTCCACCACTCCACCTTGCGTTGATATGCCACAATTCCGCTCTCTTTAGTGAGCAAATCCTCATCAATCGCTTGCTTTGGATGACTTCTGCGCTGCTGAGACCTGATGGTCAAGCAAGCAACCAAGTCTTCCTCTCAACCTCTCACGATTCAAGAGAAGTAAAATCTTGTCCCTTTGGTATTTTTATTATGGCGCGATCGCTGTAAGATCAATTAGTGAGATGTTGATTAAGCTATTGCACAAGGTCAAGCGCCACCATGCATTGTTTTGGCCGATAACGTTTAAATAAATTGAAATTGATAGCGGGGAGAAAAGACGTTCTTGGTCGGACACATTTTGGAAAATTGACAATGAGACTTAACCTTTGTGTAAATAACTTATTTCATGAAGATTTCATGACGCGGATCACATTCTGTTCTGTTCAAGAGTATTACCGGACAGAAGAGAAGGCAAGAGTAAGCCGTATACACTACACCGCCTGGGAGTTGAATCACGATGCCGAAGGACAGTTAAGGGCGCTGTTAAGAATCGTTCAGAAAGGAGCTCTTCTGAAAAACTTCCTATGTATAGCATACGACTCATGTGACGTCTTCGGCGTAGTTACCGCCATAAAACGTGAACGTTTCGGTGTCTGAAATAAATTAATTCGTTGAATCGTTATACTCTAAAACCTTCTGGCAGACCACGGTAGCCGAACACCCAAACATTCATAAATTGCCAGTTAAATAACCAAATTCACTGCAAATGCCAATGCATGCTGTTACTTTGTTAAAATTTGGTGTTAGATACTAACTATTGCGATGTTCCGGACTATCATCTGCCTCTTCTGGAATGGATTCAGCCTGGCATACGCGTCCGTTGCCTATCACCGGACACGCAATGGTGACGAGCTGCGAGCCGTCCATCCTGTTGAGAACGGTGTCTGGCGCTAGGTAGTTGTCGTCTGGGTCGTAATAGTAGTCGACGGGAGGATCAGCTTTGTGTCGGATCTTGACCTTGACGCAGTAGGTGATGTGCGACTTGATGTAGATGGTGAAGCGGTTGATTCGGTCGATCGCCTCCTGGAGCTTATTTGGACCTTCTTCTTCCTGCGAATGGCGAAGACTTTCAGCCCCGAAGGAACTCAGCAGCAAAGCAAGGAACAGGTTCAGCACCTGTATAATTACATTAACATACAATATTGAGACAATATGGACACCGGGCTAACTCATCAGACGAACTTAACACAGGTAACATTCCTAGAGATACCCTGTCGAATTGGAACATTAAAATCATTGTAAAAGTCTGGCTTGTTCTTATTGTTTAAAACGATACTGTTACCTTGTTATGCGACATAGTATTAGTCTGCAGCATCGTAATCGAAATGCACATAACAGAATGATAGGTAGGCTGCATTATCCATAGCCAAATAGTTTATCAAGCGGAGGCATGCAATCGGCATCATAGACTGTAGTGAACCAATGAACTCTAAAAAATTTCTCTGTACATGTCGTGCGTTTGCAGACGTTTGTTTGAAGAATATACTTACTTACTCATTGGAAAGAAGAAAGAAAGAAAGAAATTAAGAAGGAGTAAGTTTGTAAACAAATGAAACACAAAGAAGTGCTTCAGTTAGGAAGGACGAGAGAGATAAAATAGTACGGGGTTTCCAGCAGGTGACAAAGGACCAAAGTGATGAAAGATGCAAAGACTGATCAAAAACGAAATGGACGAAGGCCAGAAGACGAGACGAAGGGTCCAAAAAATTCCTTCTGAGGACGACCACATGATCCTATCTTTAAATGACCAATGATCTTGGCTCTAAGTGACATACGATTGAACTGGTTTATGAGCAGTGCAAAAATAAATTACTTGATGGGCAATTCAAATTGAAGGCCCGTGATGATGTATGACATACTTACGCTTATTCAAAATGCAAGTTTTGAAAGCCCTAACAACACTACAATCTCTCTATATATAACCTATATATATATGGTACATGCATACATTATAGATATATATATATGATGACGAGCCTATAGTCAAGCTATAGCAGAAGCCACAGCAGCTGATAGAAAGGTACGCTTCATGCGCCTGAGTGTTACTTGGCGCAGGTGCAGCCACAGGATCCAAGCAGCAATTCTATAAATTCTTTGTAACCGATGAGAAACATTCGCCATAATTATTTATACCAGGAGGAGGAGGTATTAATACCCTCCCCCTTCGTGGCGGAGACCTATCGATTGGTGTTCCGTGCAGTTTGCCATCGCTCACGATGATGAATGCTGATGCAATACATGACAAGGCGAAAAGGCTTTAAGTAAACTGTAAAAATATCACAGACATGTTCATACGATCATCATCCTTAGACCATTATACCATAAGGTCATTCTTAGGTCAATATACCATAAGGTCATCCTAAGGTCATCATGTGTATGCCATACGGTCATCCTAAGGCCATCATACCATACGGTCATCCTAAGGTCATTGTACCCACCACGAGATTTCCAACGATCATTGTGAGGAGAAAGAACGGGATGCAGTGGTGACCGTTTAGGACAATGCACATCCACATATTCTCGATCCACTCTCCGCACAGAATCCGAAAGACGATCATGAACGAATGCAGGAAGTCTTTGAAGTGCCATCGCATCGTTATGTTGTAGGCAGTGCCGAACAGCTGCATCCCCATCACGGCGAAGATGAAAATGATAATGGCAAGAACGAAGCAGAGATTGCCGAGTGCTCCCATTGTTCGACCGATGATACCAATCAGAAGGTTCAGCGTCGGCCACGACTTGGCCAACTTAAAGACACGCAACTATAGAAAACGACAAACAAACATACATTTCGTGCTCATCATATAACGTGCACTACAAACTAAGACCAGCTGCAATCATAGACAAAACCAATGCGTGATAGCAATTTCCTGCGTTGCCGAATGACGTGTGGATCTACATAAATTATAGGCCTTACTTTTTATAGACGATGAATGGGAAAACCGATACACAGGCCCATGAAATCTCATAATAACGTGCATTCTAGAATAATATACAATTTAAAAAATCAAATTTAAAAGAATCAATCAATATAATCACCATGTTTCACGCATTAGGCTACGCGTTGTTGTCTAATTGACAGTCATAATTCAATAGTTAATAAGCCAAATAGGGTGGAATTGTTTATAGGGTAATATACATACAAGTCTTAAGTTACCAATATGCAAGAAGCTTACGAGTCTGAATGATCGCAGAATGGAAAGTCCTCTGACGTTTTCAAGGCCGAGCTCAACGAGACTGAGAAGAACGATGACGAAATCGAAGCAACTCCAGTTATCCTGTAGGTACTTATATAGACCAAGAGCCAGGATCTTTAGACTGGCTTCCACTGTAAATATGCCCGTAAAGACCTGCAACACATCATCGAAAGGTCATAGGTTACTTACTGTGACCTTTCTAAGTAACTATACTTCAATTTGCCCTATCTGCACCTGTTTCACGGAACTTTGACGAGTTAACTGTTCTTAGCATCTACCTTATTATGCATAACGCACTTATGAGAACCACGAACAGAGGGGTACGTGATATGGCAATGTGGCAGGCTTTCAGTATTTACATAGGCATAATAACTAATGATGCTTTTAGAGAGGAGACCTATTTTATCGACATTAAGGCAAATTGAAGCTTCATTATGCAATATCTCGATAACCTTTGATACGACTAATTTTGCATAATTGCCAGACTTGAGAATTCAATTGCATTGCACGTTGTAATTCCAAAGTAACGTATAATGTGAGACATATTATAGTCATACTACATGAGATATTACATAATGACGCTCCAATACATGGGCCACTGCATGCATCTTTTGATAAATGATCGATTCGACCTATTTACATATATGATACGACCTACCTACACATGTGATTTGACCTCCTTACCTATATACTTCGACCTACTTACATAGTTTCCGTATTTGAGAATGGCAACGAGAGTAGGATTCATGCTGTCGTGTTCCATGGCCATGAAGACGGTGTTTATGACGATGCAGATGGTGATGAAGAGGTCGACGAAAGCATCCATTATGAAGAGCTCGACAAGATGAGCGAACTTGTACCAGGAGGGAAAGCACTCCCAACCGAAGAGCAGCTGCATGCACTTCTCTTTTATGAACTCCTTCTTGTCCATTCCTTTCTCGTAGCCTAAAAATCCTGCAGAACGTACCCAGCAACTTATTATGAGACGGCTACATAGGTGGCTTTCCAGCGCTGTTTAGGAAGCTGCTGCAGTTGAAAATCTGACGTCTTCAGTTGAGTTAATCGATTACTATATCGTTCTGCGAGAATATCTATTTCCGAACCTGTGTTTTAAGACGAGTTACTCCACGCTCTTTCATTTCTGAAGATTGTTGTGTTTGTACCCACTGAAGAGTTTTATACCAACTGAAGAGCGAGGTCTAAACAGACAATTTATTGATTAATTTATCTATCTCTGGCAGCTGCATTCAGGATGAACAGGACCGCTGTTCTCTCCGCTACTTTGTCCAGGGCAAACTTTTACCTCTATCAGGCAGCGACGCGCTTCGTCTTTTGGTGGCCCTCTAGGTCGGAAAGAACTCCCTCCAGACCTGAGTCTACTACCCTGCACGGGCACCTCAGATATATTTTATGGCGCTCCCGATAAACTTTTAATCAGTGCTATGTGAATCATTTAATGAATTAATGGTTTGTTTGATCACTAGAGTCAATAGAATAATAATTGCTGACCTCGTTTCTTGCCTGATGCGTGTTTTACGAGATCCTTGAGTACAAGAACATCTAACAATAGAAAAAGAACAATTTCAACTCAGATGCATATTATTTAGGGATTTTGTCTGTTTCTCAGATTCTACTTGCAACAAGGTCTTCAGTCTCATGAAGGGGTCATATAATTGGTCCTCCATATGTATAGGACCTACTGCTGACCTGTATATTATACAATTATACAGCTATCGAACTTTCTTCTGGTGGTCTATTGTAGACATCTGTAAGTTAACGCGTGAAGTCTGACGACTGCAGCATCGCAACCTTCAACTCTGAACCTTCACTGGTTTTCTGTTGGCTGCCATCAATAAATATCTGAAGATGATACCCAATTTCAAGCTGACCGATGGCAAATATCTATAAATGTAATGTATGTTGCAATTTTAAGCAATAATAATATATTCCTTAAAGTTACTATTTCACAGCAAAGGTGATTCGCGTCGCAGCTCCGCTTCATCCATTTCATTTGGGATTTGACAATAATTCACATTTAGCTATGCAATTGTTTATGAAAGTATTGCCTTCGCTGCTCTCTTACTTACTTACAGTACAGTCTCTGGTGACTGGTGAGAGCGGTGAGCGTCGACACTGAAATCCCGTAATGACCGACTTATTGACCAGCAGCTGTGACTAGCGTGCATTGCGGTCCGTCTGCCGCTCCTACCTCCGTGTAACACACAGAGACAGCTCCCATGTCGCCCAGTCAGATCGATTGTAGATATATGGGCGAACAGACAGACGGGTAGGCCTATAGTACGCATGGATGGATGGGTTAATGGATGGATGAATGCATGAATCATGCAACGATCAGACGATGACAGACACACGGACAAGTGCAAACACGTAGAAAGACAAAAAGCATGGCAGAGAAATTAACAGCGTTTACATCGATAGATCTATAGTTTGTCGTAAACGTGTAGAAATGTGTTTCAGAGTTGGCCATTGTCGTAATTATGGAAGCCTGCGTGTGTGACATGCGAGTGAGTGTAGGTGGGCGTGTAGGTATGCGTGTAGGTGTGTCTAGGCGTATGTATTAGGCTATTTATATAGCGCCTTATAAGAACCTCTCGATAGCACTAGGTGTGTGTGTTTGTGTGTGTATATGTGTGTGTGTGTGTGTTTGGGCCTGGGTGAGGGCATGCGTGTAGGTGTGTCTAGTGTTTAGAGATATGCAATTTTATGCATAGGTGTGTGTGTGTGTATGTGTAGGTGAAAGTGTGTGTGCGTGTTTAGGGATTGTCAACTTAGGAGTCATGTATATTTTTTAACAACATGGCGACCAAGATTTTAATCTAAGGATTAGTATCTAAATGAAGAAGCGTCTAATAAATCATCGAAATTACCAAATATTCACGCTGCCATCTTTCCTCTCACACCATTCCATCGGATGTATGCATGTGTTCGTATGAGCGTGTATGTGCGATTGTATATATATATATATAGATCACATATATATATATGTATATACATGTTCGAATATATACGTATTCATATATATATATATATGCACACACAAACATATATATACATGTATATATATATATATGTATATGTGCATGTATACATGTGTACATACCTTGAAGGTCGACGGTGGCGGCACTTGGTGTTCGGCAGAGGAATGGATTATCTAACATCATCATCATCAGCTCCTTTCCTGATTCAGGATGATGATGGTGATCACAGTTGCCGGCGACGCTCGATGACTCATCCTACGCATAGATCACAACGTAAACAGATCATTATCATCATCATCATCACCATCACCATCATCACAATCACTATCATTTTCACCATCATCATCATTTTCACCATCGCCATCATTTTCACCATCATCATCATTTTCACCATCGCCATCATTTTCACCATCACCTTCATTTTCACCATCATCATCATTTTCACCATCATCATCATTTTCACCATCGCCATCATTTTCACCATCATCATCATTTTCACCATCGCCATCATTTTCACCATTACCATCATTTTCACCATCACCTTCATTTTCGCCATCATCATCATTTTCACCATCGCCATCATTTTCACCATCATCATCATTTTCACCATCGCCATCATTTTCACCATCACCATCATTTTCACCATTACCATCATTTTCACCATCACCTTCATTTTCACCATCATCATCATTTTCACCATCGCCATCATTTTCACCATTACCATCATTTTCACCATCACCTTCATTTTCACCATCGCCATCATTTTCACCATAACCATCATTTTCACCATCACCATCATTTTCACCATCACCTTCATTTTCACCATCGCCATCATTTTCACCATCACCATCATTTTCACCATTACCATCATTTTGAACATCACCTTCATTTTCACCATCACCTTCATTTTCACCATCGCCATCATTTTCACCATTACCATCATTTTCACCATCACCATCATTTTCACCATCACCTTCATTTTCACCATCGCCATCATTTTCACCATTACCATCATTTTCACCATTACCATCATTTTCACCATCACCTTCATTTTCACCATCGCCATCATTTTCACCATCACCATCATTTTCACCATTACCATCATTTTCACCATCACCTTCATTTTCACCATCACCTTCATTTTCACCATCGCCATCATTTTCACCATTACCATCATTTTTACCATCACCATCATTTTCACCATCACCTTCATTTTCACCATCGCCATCATTTTCGCCGTCACCATGATGATGACGGTGAAAATGATTATCATCGTTATCAATACGATGATGATGAAGATTTTGCTGCTGCTGTTGCTGCTGCTGCCGATAATGATGATAATGATGATGACGATGACGGTGATGGTGATGATGATGATCAAAATCTTCATCATCATCGTATTGAACCATACCAATAACAGCAGTAGCAGCACAGGTTAGAACACATGGAAGCTAAATCAGCTCAGGTAATTAACGCACCTGGCCGCCTGACATTTATCTCGCCTTATTGTTTGTCATAAAATCCATTTCTCGCCCTCTGGCGACGCCCTTCCAAGTTCATATTTGAACCTCTGTTAAGAGGAAAAAACCAATTAAGGCAACCCGTTCAGAGTTCTGGTATGAAAGGAAAGGGGAAAAGACGGCAGGAGATTATGATCAAAGACTCTCAAGAATTCACATGCGAAAAATGTTCACTGGCGAAAAGGCGAGACAAATAGACGGAGACTAAAATTGAATCTAATTGACCCAGTCATAGTTTCGTTAAGAAAAACTAAATAAGGAGTAGATCTAAACGATTTCGGCAGCGAAAATTAGATTTTAATGCAAGAATTATTTTGGCTTCGAAATGAAATTATAAATAAAATTATGAATACTTGCCTATCTAAGGTTAGCGAAATGAGAAATTATTTTCATAACTAAAAATCAGTTTCATTCTTGTGGCTATAATCATCTACGCCAACTTCGTTCCATTCGCAATTCCCTCTCACTTCATGCTATCACAACTCTAGTCCACGCCTCGGGTGGACTTTGGAAATGCTGTCTGCTTTGGTCCTCCTTCCTTCAATTCTCTCATACTTTAGTTTATTCTTAACGATTTACAGTTGGCATTACAAAGCTTGCAAATATTTCAGGATTTATTCTGGACTCACTACAATGGCTCCCTAATCAACAGCTTATGGTATACAGTTCAAAGCCCTTTTTCTAAGTGCAAAACTGCCTGATTAAGATGGCTGTGATCTTCCTGCTGTTTTCTACACTTTGGTGTCTTCTTTACATGCAAGACCTCGTTGTGATCTTCCACACACGGAACTCTGGTTGTTCCTCGCATGCGATCTGCTACGATTCAGTCGAAGAGCTTTGCCTGTGTTTGCCCCTCAGCTTGGTACTATCTTCCACAGTGCCGGCGCCTGGAATTTCTAGCACTCTCACCTTACCAGTCCTGGAGACGCTTTAAGACTTTCCTGTTCCCTAGCCAAAGCACAGACGCCTGTTGAGAGCACTACTGATTTGAGCTACGCTATATGGATGCTTGATTACATTACATTATGCTGAGATGAAGTCTAGTGAAATCGCCCGCGATCCAAACACATAATCCATTGTAAAACTCCGGTATAAAGATTAAATTTCTGCCATACCATTGTCCATGCAATGTACTATTTTCGGCCATCGCTGCCTAATATTGACCCACGTGCGTACCAACGAAATAAGTAGCCTAAGCAGCATTAGATTGGGTTTGATCGTTAAATTTGTAAAATACGAGTCTATAGATACTGCGAATGTTGGCCGCAATAAAGCGCGATTGACCGGTTTGGAATTGTCCGATTATTATGAAGTTACGGACCGATCTACATGCGAAGTAGCAAATGGGAAAAATGGCGGAATTTGTGGAACAGCAGTTGCTGGGGAAAATACGAGCAATGTGGTTACTCATAAGCATAATGCTGAGCTTGCACAGAGCAGCGCATCTCGAGAAAGAACAAACTGTCTGAATAAAACATCGGATAAAACTTAAGTCTAACACCAAACTCCGCCACTGGTCGTACTCTGCCAGTGCCAGTCCCAAGCCTGGATAAAGGAGGAGGGCGACGCTAATGGTCTTTGTTACCACACAGTGTCGTTAAACTGCAACTACCAAGTCTAACACCATATCCACCTTGACACCGTTCGTCAGTATCCTGACGGATGGACGAAGGAATCGCATGAAGAAATCTCTGAGAACATGTGACTGCTCTTGAAAAGGAGCAAAGATGCCTCATCGTATAACGCGAGAATACCTTTTAAGGCACTGAAATTAATAACTATTTGTTTTAACTTATTGTTTTCTTTGTGTCTTGATAATCTTTACATAGTACAGCGGCATAGGAAAATAATTGTGCACTTTGTGATACGAGCATGACATTTTATACAGACGTAGTACGCTGTATTGTTATGAGATTTGGATGTTGGGCAACGCGAAAAAAAATTAGTTTGGAAAATGCTTGAAAAATAAAAAAAATTACTTTTACATTTATTTATTAAAGTGAATTTTTTTTAAATCCAAGTTACGCCCTTTAAACATGTAAATGTTAAACATTCAAACTAAGAATCAATTAAACATCATGGTCACAAACTTTGAAATTTGCACAATCACTGAATATTTCGGATCAATGCCGCTGCACTAACAGTAGGTATTCTAAACTGGACGATTTCAATAACGCTTATAATTATTGTATCTTGCAAAATACATGCTGAGAATAATAATCAATTGCGTGGTTCTTACGCATGCGTGTGTCGGATGCCCCTCTCCTCCTCTTGCACCTCTGCTGGAGATTGAGGTTCTGCAGTGTTGCCTTCTGGAATTCGTGTTGATTCGTCGCACTGAAGAATTCCAGTGGAAATGCGTTGGTTCCGGGGGTTTGGCTGGTTTACAGTTTGACAGAATCGTAGAATGGATCGGGGGAGGGTTGACCAGCGGCTGATGCAACGACGGATGTCCGCCCTCTGGACACGGCGGTGATGATAAGGCAACGCACCTGTTGCTATTCCTCGACGGAGAAGCAGTCCTGCTGCTGCTGCTGTTGCAGGCACTAAACCGATTGTGTAGCTCTTCGAGCCTCCGACTAACGGAATGCATCTCAGACCTACAGCATCACCACAGCGCAAAAACACTTTAGAATATCTGCTACACTTTCCCACCATGTGTGCATCAAGTTCTGGCTACCTCATCTCCATCCTCAGCAGCCTCTCCATAACATTTTCATGCCGCGTGTCTCGAGATCCTTTGATCGTCAGATGCCGGGTGACGCACTTTATAGCCTCCCGCTAACTTCTCCACAATCCATTCTCGACGCCCTAACGATCGACCATCCCTTCAACCTCTGCCCCTTCACCATCGACACCGTGCCGCAGCATCAGGAAGTAAGGATTCGCTGCCTTTGCCGTTTGGTTTGACAGCGACTGTCTTCAAATACATCGTTGTCGGTCTCGTTACCCATACAGAGATTTTTCGACGGACTCAGAGTCCCGAATATCAATTGACCTTGGTCTCTCAACTTCGTTCTCTTCAGCCCTAACGTCCGAATGAGGTGGCCTACTGGGAGAACTTGATCCTACACAATAAGAAAAATACTAAGTTCTCTTCTTGATGTCTTGCATACGACCAAAGTCCAGACATATTCTGTAGACACTCGTCAGTTGGTCATCTTTGGCCATGTGCAGGTGCTTATCTATGTAATGTGATGTAATTCACCCGGTCTACACTCTGTTCGACCTGCTCTCACTGGCCGCATTGATGCTCTGTATCACTCGAGACTTCCAAATGCTGTCAAATCGGCTCTCACTGGATCCAAATAAGACGCAGCCCATTTGGTTTGGCACTCGCCAATGGCTTCTTAAGCTTGATTTTCTCTTTTAAAGAGAGATTCCCTCCTTTACACTACACTCCAATGTTTGAGACCTTGGCGTAGTCCTCGACAGTACGCTTCCCCTCCCTGAATATAATATTGCCAATCTTGCGCAACCTGACGATTTCAACCTGGGGCGGGTTGAACAATCCAACGTCTCCTCCTCGGTCGTTGTCCTCTTGTGCTCATGCCGTCATCTGCTGCTCTCGAAGCTTTTACTGAAATTCACTCTTGGTTGGTCGTCCAAAAGTTGGTCTCTCTCCTCCTCAGTCTGTTCTAAATGCTGCTGCCTGACATCTTCGGTCGTACCACATCTCTGCTTTCATGCTTGACCACATTCGGTGGTTCCCCGTTTGCTAGCGCGTAGATAGCTCAAGTTTCTTGCATTAATCTACCGGTCATATTCTGACCAAGCGCACAACTATCAACACGCGACCTCAACCGCCTGTTGTCTGTCACCTACCACTCCTCTTCACCCTCTGCGCTCATTTGACCAGCACGACCTTTGTCACTTGACCGAGGACTGCCAATGAACTAGCTTCCTCCTTCAAAGCATTCCTCCTTACTTACTGGTGAGCCAAGGGCCTCTGTTTGTTGTTCTCCAGGCAACTTTCTTTTCTCTGGGTCTCTTGCACTGGAAGCTCCTCTGATAGGCGTGCACTGTGAGAGGCGCTACATAAATCTATAGCCATAAAGCAATGTCAGTGCAATCGATAGCAGTGATGATGACGTTAACAATGTGATCAGAGTGATGACGATGACGCGGCGCAATTATGAGAACAAGAATAAAGTGATGATAGCTATGCAACCGTAATACCTCAATGGCAAAACAACAGAAAACTGAAAAACTTGGGCGGATTTAGCACTAATATGCGGCTACATTATAAATATAAATATATTTAACAACTTCATCTACATTATAGATACGGTATATATATAATATATATATACTTACATATATATTATATATAGGCCTATATGGCGCCATCACTGCACTTCTGGAATTCTCTCTGGTGTTGAAATCTGTTAACTAACTGGTTGATTGACCTTTTCTACGGTGATACTTACGACGACGACGACGCTTGAATACATTGTAGATGCACGCTTCAACAATCGCTTTCATGTTTCTATTATATTTAATAATTGTTTCCGCCCGGTATCTTTTTAACAACAGAACTAGAAAGACCTTAGGTCATGGTCGAGTGGTGGCTCTAACCGTTTCGTCGGAGAACATTGAGTATTGCAGAAATGCTCCATGTCGTCGGACGTCGGTGTCACAGCCTCGGAGTCGTCTGCAAACGGTAGATCGAGGTTGTCAAGACATGGTACTACCATCGGTCGGCATGACGACGGAACCAGTTCACTGGTTCGACGCGAAGAGGAAGCGTCCGTCGGTCGTTTCCACCTGAACTGGATCGACCGACGACTGGAACTGCGACGAGAGGTAAAAGGAGATCCTGGAAGACTAAGACTTCCTCCGGCCTATGATCAACACACACCACACAGGCCACACATACTCACTTACCGCTACATCATGTCCATTCTTACAGTAAACATTACTTTATACACGCATCGTGTCAATCTATAAGCAATGTGTGAGTATGAGCACAATTCAGCGCCGCTATTGTGGCAGCAAATTGCAATTTTAGATGTCAAATAAGACCACCTGGTTGTAAATTCTAAAATATGTTTATCAGTATATCTCAAAGCATGTTCGAAGTGTACGACCCCAGCTTTCACACGAAGTAAAGAAACTTTTACCTAAACCTAGCCGTTAGCCACCAGAACTACCGTGTTTGGTCAGCCGGCAAAAAACGCGATGTTCACGGAAGTCGCCTGGTATTTGAGAGAGCAAAATATGCGAACCACGCCATGGTTTCTGCTGGTGTGTGTTACGGCGGTAAGGGAAGACTGTATTTCATCCCAGACAAGACTATAGTAGGCCGAAACGAAAAACTATACGTTGACACACTTTGAAAACTGCAATTGAAGTCTGATTTCATTTTCCACTGCGAAGTTGGCTCAAGACTTTAATGCCACCAACTGCAGTGACTTCATTGGCAAAGATGAATGGCCACCAAACTCACCAGACACCTTATAACCCTCTCGATTATCACGTCTGGGGAGCTATGCTTGAGCGCTACAAGACATTTCATCCCAAGCCAACGAGCATCAAAGAGCTGAAGAACGTCTTGCAGTTAATACGGGACCAGCTGCTGCAGGACTCAGTCACACTAAACTTCACAAAAAGACTTCGAGCTTGTGTGAAAGCTTAGGACGGACACTTCGAGCATGTTTTGAGATATATTGTTTAACAGATTTTTGAATTTGCAATTAAAGGTGGTGTTATCTGACATAGAAAATTCCAAGTGCCTGTCTTTTTTTCTGAGTAATTGTGAAAATACGGGAATATTATTTTTAGACAGCTGTAATATTTGAAGATATGAAACTTTTTCAATGAAATTTTCAGGGACTGTTTGCAAATCTTTCCTCTGTAAATTACAACAGTTTGGAAAAGATATCTCTATCGGTTGCTGAAAAATTGCATTTCTTCTGGTGGGGTATTTTTTATTGAGTCACCCTGTATATCTATCTCAAACAAATGCACAGGTGTAAAAATAGTATATCTATGCAAAAACCTTGGCATCATGTGAGTTGACTATGCTGAATTTCCTCCTCGCTTCTATGCCGTACTCGGACTTCATACTGATCTCATCCTGCTTCTGGAAGTGGTTTTGGTCTCGATAGAAGTCGAAGCTAGTCCGAGACCCTCCGGCGGCGTCTAGACTCCTGAGGTATGGGCCGTCTGGTCCCCCCGCGGCCACTTCCGAGTAGTTGCCTCCCATCTCCTCCTGTCCCACTCGACGTGCCTCCGCCTCCTGCATGAAAGATTCAGATAATAATTATTACTCGCTGCATTCTAAATAAATTATCGCCGACGATAATCAGATTCTACGGTGCAGCAAATGTGTCTCGCTAGATTTTAATCTATAAAACGATTACAGAAAACAGAAGGAGTCATGAATTACACATGAAAACAACACACACTGGCGCTACATTAATTAATAATCAGTCGACTGAAGGCGACGTATATTTACAAAGTCACAGACTAGTGTTCCGTCTGCCAATTTTAATTTTTCTTAAAAGAGCTTCTTCAAAGTTTGACCCGATGATTTATGTTAGAAGAGATATGAATAGACCCAAATAACTGCTGACCCAAGCGTTGATTCTTGATAACGCCATGTATAGGTTATATCAAACTCATCTGTGTTTACAACATAGACTTTTCCGAGAGACTGGAAATTGATTTTCAAGTCTCTACAGGCCTAGTAGTCCAGCGGAGCATCTTAAGGGTTGATGATTGTCATTCACTTTGGGTTCCAGGCATTGTGTAAATACAGACCGTGAGTTAATAGTGAATGAATAATAAGCAGTGTCGAAGCATGCGTCTAATTCGCTTCGAAAACAAATAATCAGCTGTTTAGGTCACAAGATGCGTTTTATAGTATAAATCGCGGGTTGTTATTTCTGACAATAACACACTGCGTAGCGCAATTATACATCACGCATTTGAATGTCAGTAATCAATAGCACGATCTTTGTAACTGCGATGCGCAACGGTCCTTAAGGAGAAGACGGAAAATGATTAGTAGGAGAATGCTACAAAGAATGCGAAATAGAAGAATGCGTAGAATAAGAATGTGATAAAGATTACAGAGAAGAAGAATGCAAAGAAGGTTGCACAGAAGAATACGAAGAAGAAGGCAAAGAAATGTGAAAAAGAGAACGAAACAGAGGAAGAGAAATAAATAAATGATCATACTATTATCGTGAACAGGAAGAAGGATGCGACTGAAACTAATTTTGAAGAAGAACTGAAATATTGCAAATCGAAGGATTTAGTAGATGACTGCAAAGAAGAAGAGGACAAGAGAAGAAAAGAAGTCCCTTGGTTAACAACAGGAAGCAGATGCAATGACATGAAGTCTTAGCGGCTTTAGTTTTTGGCCTGGGCATTGGGTGTGGTGGATGAAGAGTTTCATGGGGTTGTGATGGCAGTCCTAACCCTCGGCGGCTGACTTTCTAACAGTTTTACGGTCAGACTATTTATTATAATGGTCGGCATGGGAAGAAGAAATCGCTCAAAAACATCTAATTCTTTGGTAATCAACACGATTAAAATCCTTAAACGAACGATGTATTATATATATATACATGAAATTATGGCTTATTTATTATATTTATTTATTACCAAACTTTGATACTACCCTTCTTCCAACATTTTTTGCTCAGAAGTGCATACACACGCCTCGCCGGCGCAATTGCAGTTGTGCTGCAGAGCAATGGTGCGCGAAGGATTTGCTCAAGGTCCCTATAGACTCCTTACACACTGGCTACCGTACGAGGCTCGAACCCGCTCACTCAGCACACACTGAACGTTACGGGTTGACCGCTCTAACCGAGCACACGCATTCACACACAAACACAGTCACATTACACCGTCACAGCTCATGCTCTAAAAGTACCAGTGCCAAGCAAGTCTGCATATCAGAGGAGAGCGACGTCAACTGATTTTCTTATCATCGTACAGTTTCGTTAGACTGAAACGACTATGATATGTGCATAGCACCAGGAATTGGTATTCACTGTGAGAGGCGCTATATAAATGCACGGATACAATACAGTACCTACTTACATACACGTATAATCATATATATAATACATGCATAGATACAGGCAGACAAACAAACAAGCATATGAGCCGACACAAACACATACATGTACATAGTACAATCATACGTACATAATATTATGTGGGAGGGAATACTGTAACAAAATGCCTATTAATCGCCTTTCGAATACCACTTTAGAGCAGGGAGCCACCAGCTGCAATCCCCTTTCTCGAAAGTAGCGATTCCAACTCCTCCTCCTCTAATTCCTCCTCCTCCTCGTCCTCTCCTCCTCCTCAGTTTATTCCTTTAACCGTTCCTCAAACGCCACGTGGACACTGTATATATTTTTTTGAGAGTGGTTCAGGTGAGGAAGAGGTAGGAGTAGCCGCCGACACCTACCAACGCCTCCTCGCGTTCCAGTTCTGCGTCCTTCTGGTCCTGTCTGCGACAATCGTCGTAGGACATGGCAACGATGGCAAGGATGACGTTGACCAGGTAGAAGGAACCGAGGAAGATGACGATGATGAAGAAGAAGACGTGGTACGGACCGTTTGTACGCAACACCTGCCAACAGCCAAGTACAGATGGCTATAGTGAACCTTCGCATGCATTGAGGAACTGGTTGATCGATCGATGTGAAAACGAAGATGCCCAGCTGATGCACAATGTATGAATGTATGAATGTATGAAGTGATGCGACTGTGAATGTGATTCGATCAAGGGAATATCATCGGATAAATATCGATCGTTTTATTAGCGCCTCTTTCCGTCTGTTGCAACCAAAGTTGTATAAGTTGAGTCTGTGACAACTTATTATTCAATAAAAGAATTTTGATTTATTGAAATAGATTTATTAAAGGGTTATTATTAATATTGATGTTGTCATTCTTCTTCATCTACTTGTAGGGGAAGTAGTATGAAAGGTATTGGTAGGTGTAGTAGTAGCAATAGTAGTAGTAGTGCAAATATAAGTAGTAGTAGTTGTATCAGTATTGGTATTATTTTTGTTATCATTGTTTTTATTATTGTCACTATTATTGTTATTATTGTTAATATCATCATTTTTATCATTATTGTTATTTTTATTATTACTATCATAGGGACAAATTTATTTATTCCTAAAGTATAATTATTCAGTCCTGGGCTACTAGGTCCAGATCAACCTTTGAAACAATGGTGCCTAAACATACATGTATATAGAGTTTCCTGTCTGAAGGACGACTGATAAGCGTTGAGACAGATGCTTGTCTCACGCTGGTCACCTGTCGCAGTTTAGATCATGCCTCCGAGTTTTTCTAACTCAACCTCGTCAACTTCCGGCGGTTTCGAACAGGGACGAAATTATGTGAATTTGCGATAGCAGCATATTTGCATTTCTTTTTATGAGCGACTCTTTCCGCTGCTGCATCTGCGTTTTACGATGTTAAATGCTCGTTTGATGCTGTGAACGGCGACCCACGACAAGCAATTACCTCTGCACCAAGCTATGATAGTTACTTCATCAGGCCTTTTGTCGTCAGATTTGGAGAGGCTATTTGGCTCTATGATGGCCGCCGATCATTTGGCTCTGGTTAAAATCCGCCAAATTGTGTAATTGTGTAAATGCGGTGTCGCTGTCACTCTTTGATACAAAAGAAACCTTGATGGCCACATTTACGTGTGTGGTGCTGTTATGGGAAGTGCAAGAAGCCAGATAGAATAATTATCATCATAATTGCCATTATTATTATTATCATTACTATCATTATTATTACTATTATTATTTAGTGCCCGATGTAGATATGATCCCTCATGCTCGATGTAACTAAACCTAAAACTTTGTTAAAGGTTCTCATTCGCAACGTGCTACTTAAAAGATCCCCTATGATTATTATTGTTATTATTATTATTTCATAATTATTATTATTGCTGTTATCAATACTATTATTGTTGTTGTGACTATTATTATATCTCTTACTATTAGTATTATTTTATTATTATCATTAGCATTATAATTATTATTATTACTTTTATAAACGTATATTTAGAGGTACAAGCCAGGAATTGAATGGCAAAGAGTTGGTGTTATGGGTCGCAAACAGAGCAATTGGAGACATACCAATCTAAGCAATCAATCACCTCATTTGTTATTTACCTGTTGGTAGAGATTTTCCCATGCGTCCTGAGTCATAAGTCGAAAGGCGCAGAGCATTGCCCAACCGAAGTTGTCGAAGTTCGTGTAACCGAAATCCGGATTTTGACCAACAATCCGACAGGAATAATTGGCAGGACATGAGCTAAAAGTAGAGTCAACAATGTATTAACGTAAAGAACTCGCTGAGACTACCATTCCTGTCTTAACGTCTGACCGACTCTTGTCATTTTTTTTCTTGACACATCTAGGATGCATTTGTATAGCACTCATCTGTACAGCACAAAATACTCTCTTTGCTTTCTGTATTCTAGTTCGTCTATAAGGCTAGGAAATTTCAATAAAATGCTTTCACAAAACTAAGGAGCAATATAAGAGAGACAGCAGCAGTCAAACGAAATTGGACTTACACCGAATATTATCAAGACTTCGATAAACCTCTGAAATCTTCCCAATCATGTCAAATTGTTGACAAAATAGACCTGCTGAAATATTACTCCCAAAACACGAGGTCAGAGTGCTTGAACCGACGACACTGAAGGGGATATAGACAGAGGCAGACTAACCGACAGACAGACAGACAGACAGACAGACAGACATAGAGAGAAAGACACGTTGAAGAGAATCCTCGTACCCTCCAATCGGACCGCACAGCAGTGTTTTTCTGACAGGTACTGTTAACCAAAACCAATTGCCTACAAAATAGACAAAGACAATGCAAATGGCGGAGTCATGAGACTTTACCAAGCAGAGAACAGGAAGAGGCAATCGTTGTCATAGAGCGTTGACGGCAGATTGACATTGTAATACGGATCAAAGCAACTATTGTGGGCATCGTGTTATCGCAACCACAACGTTATTTGCAACACTGCTGCTGGTGATATTGATGAGTGTGTTGTTGTTGATGATGATGATTACATTATTATCAAACAATACGAACTCCTCCTTCTCCTCCTCCTCATCATGATCATGATCATGATAATCGTCCTGTTGATCATGATCATAATCAGTATCATCATCGTCATGTTCATGAAGATAGAGGAAAAAGGACAAGAGGATGAAAGCGAGGAATAACCACAATACTGTTTGTGATGACCATATAATAATTATATATATATACGTGTATACATATATGTAGTAATATATACAATGCCAAAGGTTTTTATTCGCTGCTGATCTTCGAACAAGACAAAATCACAAGGTTCAATAGCAGGAAGCAATAGAGACAGCTACAAATTCTAATTATGATTAGTGCTGGCATTATGATCACACAGTACATAGACCTAAAGTTGGTGATCCTTGCAAATAGGATCGATCTTTTGATTTAAATGGCGAAATAGGATCGATCTTTTTATTTAAATGCCGATATACGAGGCAGTTAGCGTATTCATACGGAATTCTATTCTAGTAGATGCGATGGAAAATTAGTGAGCATTGATTCAGAAATAATTAGGCCTATCATGGCTGGAATTATGGAGTCTATAAAAATTATGTTTCAAGACAGTCGCGAAATAGGTCAAAAGGACGAAGGCAGCAGGTGCCTACAATGGATGAACATAAATTCAATGGTTTGAGGCAAGGTTATTTGCTCAATATGCGGTATTCGCAAATAAGAGTTGATGAAATATGATGAGGAGTGCCTGCAAAATTCAGTTTGGATAAGAAGATGTCGCACGATCGGTGACCGTTCATTTTGACGCAGATCATTTCGTCGCATATTGGTTAGGGACAGGTTAAGCATCGTGAGGGTCTGTCTGTTATGGTCAGGTTATGCGTGGTGAGGGTCGGTTAGGGTCAGGGGCAGGGTTAGTGTGGTTTTAAAAATGCGACGAAACGATCTGCGATAAAATGATCTGCGACGCGATGAAATGATCTGTGACGAAATGATCTGTGACGAAATGATCTGTGACGAAATGATCTGTGACGAAATGATCTGCGACGAAATGATCTGTGACGACGTGAAGCACTGCATCTGGTTGCAGACCGTGTGACCTCAGCCTGAGCAATCAGCAAGAAGAGAGTCCGCATGGGTGTTCATCCTACGGCCACTCCTCATCAATGATGATGACGACGATGATGACAATGCAGGCCGTGATGACGACAACGAGCGCTGCATGAATTGAATGACGACGATCAGAAGGACTGACTTTCGTTTTCTCTGAATCTGGTTAGCTCGATCGTCGTTGCGTTGTTCTCGTCTATTTCCCCCAGAAGAGGGTCTGCATTTCGGATGCACTTGCGCTTCAGAGATCCCTGATAGAGTTGAAGTCCGATCAGAGCGAAGATGGACAGAACGAACAGCGAAAGGATCATAACATCACGGAGGCGACGAACCGCCTCCATTAAGGCACCGACGATGGTTTTCAAACCTACAGACACGCATGATATCAACAGGGTTATCTCTTCAACCATACGCTCACGGAAACAGACAAGTTTGCCTAAGTGTGTCCTAATTCACAGAAATGTACAGGTTCATGCTGTGTTATATTTACTGAGGCGCATAAACCGGTTTATTTCAGCTAAATAATTTTATATCTTATTATAGGTAGAAATGTGTTAGCTGCTAGCAGCTGCGTTGTTTATACAATGATGAACAATTAAGTAATTTTTTACATGAATTTTGATAAATGGCTATGTCTATCTGCTAATGGGTAGTACCACATGGTCTACGCTAGGAAATGAAACGTAAGTAAGAAAACCCGGATAAGGGAAAATTTGCTACAGAATCGCTCGTCACGTGATTCACGAATCGCGTCGGTATTGTATGCAGCAAATGTAAGCTTTTAAGTGTAGGCCCAACTTGGTCAGAACTGAATTGTGCATTTTCATTAAACTCCCAACAATGAACAGATTTATCCAATCGAGCGAAATGTTCCAGGAAATAAACAGATTTATCTGGCCGAAATGATGCATACAAACAAACAGCGTTTCATTCTAGGTAAACTAGCATGCTCCAAACTAAGGAAGTTGGCTGCTAACAATCTATAGCTGGAAACTTAGCCAGCGCCATGAAAGTAAACGACTTAAACTAATCAATGAATTTGCATAAATGTAGGCCTATAATATAATTCACGCAAACTCGTGTTATTAATATTCATATGGCGTAAACTGAGGCCCGTATCAATTAAAAAGAACTTTCTATTTATTTTAACAAAAATTATTGAGTTTAACCCTTTAACGACAAACGTTATTGATCATGCCTTATGTTTTACTACGTGCTGTCCGTTAAAGGGTTAAACAATATAATTTAATTAGTCTGGAAGAACGAAGAGAAAGAGGAACAGCCTTCGAGTAAATTTTCAACCCAGGTTGCGCGCCATCTTTGCGTTAAGCAGGAGAAAGCAATGAAACGCATCAGAAGTACCGGACGATAAAGGAAGCACGCCTAACTTAGCAAACAGCTGAGTGTTAAGAGATATATAACTAAATAAAACAAGATATACAAGTGTATCAATATCTTAACCTGTGATTTTAGTTTGTCTAAGGTAAATAGTTGCTATGGAATCAGTTTCTATCACAACTCAACTTAAACACTATTTCAATACAGACAGAACTTCGGAACGACTAAACAGACATGCCAAGTACTAATCGATCACTAAGCTGACATTTCTATGCTGAAACTTTAAAATTTAACAACTTTTACGGCGCCCGGTTCTCCAGACTGAGATGCGATCTATAAATTGCATGCTGGTTTCACACTAAACCACCAACTATAGCAAACTAACAGCACAACTCAGGTTTCAATAAGGTAGCATCAATATCGTTTAAAGTCCGAGATACGTTCTAGAAAACGATTTAAATCGACTCTGAACTTAAATCAGCTTCCATTCAGAACACCTTTGAAGGCTCACAGATCTGTCTAAAATTTTGAACATAATGAGAACAACGTGTTGAGCAAGTTGCAATGCCTATAGCCGGTTAATTATTATTTAAGGAAATTTACCCATTTATTTATAAGCGAAACAACTTTAATCTTGAAGTCAATTATGTCAACATTAGAAGGAATACCACACAAGGCAAATAAACCAGCGAATTAAATTTAATGACTCCACATTGGCTGAATAAAAATTCTTTCTGTGAGCTTATCGGTAAATGCGCTTCTTTTATAGTAATCAGATATTTTTCAGTGAAACCTGTGTTTGACGATTCGAGAATAGAATGATCAGAGGATCAGTCTGTTTCGTGTATTAGTTGCATATTCGGTTTTTGCATAATGTGAGTGAATCGTGGTCTCTAATCACGTTAGAATGTGTGTGATCAATGATCATTCATAAATTGCGTTTTGAGAACCTGTCAGATGTGTGTGTGAGACGTTAGCGATTAAAAGGAAGGAATAAACTGGAGGGACTCACCTGGTACGACAGCAACTGTTTTTAGGGCACGCAATACTCTAAAGGTTCGCAGGACTGCGACATTGCCTAGTGAGATTCCCATGGTGTCCGCACCCATGGTCAAATACCTGAAATGAACGTCTGACCCTATTAAAACTGCATTTACACCAAGGGCATCCAAGGCCCGCAGATCACAGATTCCACAACCCACCCCCAAAAATTATTCAAGGACTTCATCTTATCCCACTGAACATATTGGTTCAAACATACTGGCATTCACAGTTGCACTGGCCATCGTATTCACAGTTGCCCAATCAAAATTAACGAGTTGGTTGAATCAATGGTCGAAACTCTCCAGGTATTCACGATAGCAGGACTAACTGTGCCTGCCAACAACGTCATCTGCATATATTCTTTGCAGGACATCAGTGTCCTTCTTTCAATGGTAAGCTTTCCATCTGGATGATAGCATAGACCGTGTAGCTGTGTCCGACAGAGGTACACCGAGACCTCGGCTGTGTTCTTAACCTGTTCTCCTTAACCTCGTCACTGCCTCAACAACCTGAGGTAAAGCAAGATGATCGGTGGGTCTATGCCACTGAAAGGACCATCTGGTAAACTCTTACATCATCAATTGAATAAATTTTTAATAAGAAATTTATACAAAATTTTCAGCAGAAAATGAATCAAATGAAAACGAAAAGCTCTCAGAAGATGCATTTCAACACAAATGTTGTAGACTATTATCGGACAGGGTCAAGGAATTGGGTAGAAAACTGGGCAGCTAGATCACCCTCCTAAATGCGTGATAAGGTGATCTACCTGCCGCCAACAAGGGATTAAGAACAACGGACTACTACAATAATTATATGGAATATCTGGTTAAGGTTTCTTTACGTTTTATTCAATTGTATTTAATACTGGAAGATCCTCGTGAAAACCTACTGTTGAAGACGACGACAAAAACGACAAGGGTGACAACGGCCAGAAGGAAGAAATTAATTACAGCGTTTATTCGGCAACAGGGCAACTACATGTACAACACTATAGGGAAGAACGAACGAATTATTTTAGAGCAGTTAAATCTAACTGCCTCTTAACTACAAGATACACGACTGGCAAATATACAACCACCTACTATATAAAACGATGAAACATATTTACGAATGTAAATTAATACACTTCACTACATTTTACATCTTAACATTAAAAGCAAGATACATGTAGATTTAATTCTGTTCTATACTTGTGCACCTATGACCCCAAATGTTTTAATATTCCTCTATTGTGGAAATGCAAACCATTCCGAAAACAAAGACTATAATTATTATTAATCAGATAGAACGCTGTTGCATAAACATTATAGACATAGGCTAATGGAGTATTCAACACTTGATGAAATATGCCTTCTGTAGGTATTAACCTTTGTATAGAGAGACCCATAGATATGTTAGGTCATTTTATTCAGCGTCTTTGTTAATCCATCTATTCAAAATGTAGTAATTTTATTCGTGCTATAGTAAATATAGACTAAAATGAGTGGTCGAGTCTTTCAGGTCTCTGGTTCACGTGCCTGGAACAGTCGTCCTACACCTAATCAGGAAGCCAAAAGCTCTATACTTAAACGTCCAATTAAAATGTACTTGCTACATAACTCTTAGCAATTGCACTGATTATAGATATATATATAGGTAAAAGACAGTGTGTGTTTAAATTACGATATAAGTAGCTTTGTACTGACGATGCTATATAAATCATTACGCTAGATTACGACTGAGCGATAAGCTCATTATTAGTACATCCACAGAGAGCTAATAATTTAAATTTTAAATGTCTATGCTCTTTTCAATAATTGTACAGGAGAAGAAGACTAGCCTGGTTCGGACATGTAACAGGCATGGGCAGGGAAAGCTTACCAGCAAGGGCATTATTTTGCCAAATGGAGGGAACAAAGAGTCGAGGGAGACAGACAAAAACATGGATAGATAATGTGAAACAAGACCTCAAGGAAAGGGAAATGGATATGAGAACAGCAATGGCCACAATCATAGACAGAGAAAAGTGGAGAAACTTTGTGAAAACCTCATCATCAGCCTCTGCTTGACGGACGAGCGATTATAATAATACAGTCGTACGTATGCACTCATGATACGAAATCGATGTCTAATCCTATCATATTGAAATGAAATATATTGTATATGCTGAGTATGACGTGATTGTCTTACGCGAGAACTACGACGCAGAAGTCCAACCAGTTCCAGGCATCTCGAAGGTAAGTGAAGTTGGCCAAAATGAATCCACGAGCGAACATCTTGACGGTCCCTTCGAGAGTGTAAATGCCCGTAAACGCCTTTCTACACACAACAACAACAAAAACAACAACAACAGAAACAACAACAACAAAAACAACAACAACAAAAACAACAACAACAGAAACAACAACAACAAGGCAACAACAACCACAACGTCATCATCACATCAAACCACTCGCATTAATAGATTATCAACATTTCATCTGCTATGTCTCATTATGACATTCCTGTGCGACTCCTGTATAGGCCTATGCGTGACTAAAACTAATTAATCTAAGCAAACATTACGACAAACGTATCGTTAGTCTGATCAGAAACAAATGTCAATAGATAAACAGTGATGATAATTTATGCCATAAGAAAAATGACGTGCTTAAAAATGTCTTACCAAAATTATTTATACAACGGCAAGTGGTGCTAGGATAATATGCATGTCACATTCATTTAGTTAATTTCTTTCCGAGTTTTTTCTGCGATGCGACGATCGTCGGTTTGAGTCTGCTGATTGGAGTCTGAGCGTCGGCAATCAGTTCAATTAGTCCAGGCGTGCGTTGGAAAGAAAAGAGCAATAACTCTTGAATACAGGGCCTTTGGAGTCGTCATATATTGTTTGTCTAAAGCTTGCGGGACACACCAATGTGTCCCGTAACGTGGATTGCGAATAAATATTCTGTAATAGTTTGTGAGTTTGTTGACCTTTCAATTGACGAACGGAATGCGTCATGCCACCGTGTTAACGGGTAGAATTTCACGAAGTCACGGCTTTTGAAATAAGTCACAAAAAGGCAGCAGGTTTGAAGATATGAGCAGCCATTGATGGTAAATTTAAAGAAAACAAAACAGAAGAGATGGTTTTAAAGGCCTATAGACAATGCGATGACTACTAACTTTTATTATTAGGCTAAATCTGTGCGCATAGTTCGCATGGTTATTGAAAGAAATGGTGAATGCATTCATGCGATGTACAGAGCAGATAAGAGTTAAGAAGAGAGCCCGGTGGTGACTTACTCAGCCTCCGGATTTTCATGATTGCCGGCCATGAAGACACAGTTGACCAAAATAACGACCATCACAATTAGACTGAAACACGTTCAACTGGCTAAGGATGACAACACTTCAATTTATTACTTCTGCAATTCTACATGTGACCTGTCTTCGTAGTTTGTGTCAACTAATCTTGACTATTATAACTCACTTCGTGCCGGTGTAAAGACTTCAAGTTCCCCCCCCCCATTTCAAGTAACCCACGGTAATATGAAATCGATTTCATATTACCCCCTCAGTGTTCACATTACCCCCTCTCTGAATGAGTCAAAATGTTAAATTGTTATGCTTTCAACTAATGATAACCAGTCTGTTGAATAAAACACGTGACACATAATTATAAGATAGAAGGCTAATTTTAACGTGTGAAAAATATATAAAAGTCAAAGAAATGTAAATTGTGTGAAATCAGTAATACACGAGATTAAAGTGCATCACATCGTTACATACAAACATAAGATAATAAAGATTCAGCCTAACTGAAGAAAGTAGTGTAATTACAACAATTATATACATATTCTGGTATTGCCTCCATGACATCCTGCAGTTGTTCATAGAACTTATCTTTTCTTGGTTGGTGACTGTATTTGTTGGTGCATACACCTGTATTAGGGTCATCTTGGTGTGCCCTGTTTGTGGGCTGATGGTAATTCGTCTTTCATTTACCAGTTCCCATCCAAGTAGCTGATATACATAATTGGCTGACCACTATGCCCACTTCTCTTTCATGTTTGGCTCCACCTTAGTAGTAGACACAATATTGCCACTGCAGGTCCATCGCATCTCACTCAGCCCCAATATTTCAAGTTTGTAATCTTACATCTCTCTCACCACCTGCGCCAACTTCCCTGTATCATAATGTTCTTACATTCCAGTATCCAATTTTTTGTCTTGGCTTTATTCGTTAAGATTTGAAACTTCAGAGTCTTGGCTTCCTTTCGGTCTTCACCACGACCCTTCATGGATGGTTCCATGACCCTCTTATCTCCCGACACGGCAATGAGTTTCAGTTTTTCATATGTCTTTTCTGTTGCAAGATATGATTTTACCTGGGAAGGCCCGCAAGCTTGCCGCAGAACCCTCCTCATTTTTCCAGGCTTGGGACTGGCAGTGCTGAACTGCAAGGCAGTGGAGTAGTTAGTTACCGGGGTAACTTGAAATCAATTTCAAGTTACCGGGGTAGCCTGAAGCTGATTTCATATTACCCCTGGGGTAATCTGAAATCGTAGGGGTAATTTTAAAGGATTTCAAGCTACCGGGGTAAGGTAAATGGGGGTAATTTGAAATCGCTACACCATTGAAACGAAGTCAAACATTTTGAAACTCCAAACTGTTCATCAATCTGGTTATAGTCATAACTACCTTGTATTATGTGGACGGTGGACACATTACCTGTCAACCACAATAACTAAAATAACTTGTCTTTTACAAATCGCTTAGCCACTACACTGACTACATTCTACCTCCTTCTCTGTTTCAGTGGACCAATCTCCTAAATTCAATGCTGTAATTGAGGTGAGAAAGAAGTTGCGAAAAAATTAGTTAAAAAATGTAGTCAGCTTTTGTCCATCCATTCATCCATCCATTCATCCATCCATTCATCCATCCATTCATCCATCCATTCATCCATCCATTCATCCATCCATTCATTGAACCATATATTCATCCCATCCATTTATTCATCCATCCATTTATTCATTCGTCCATCCATCCACCCTTTCACCCATCCATCCATCAATACATTTAGTAATATTTAGCAATACAAGGAATAAAATGAAGACGAAGGTGATGAATCGGTGCTTTGGTTGACCAGCAAAGGATATGGATGAGTGAGTATGTACATGGCGGTGCGTCGAACTGGATGGAAGGGAGAGAAGAGGAAGAACGCTTTTGTGGCACTGAAGCGGAACATCGTCTTATCACGAGCGACGATCATGAAAGTCTGCAGTCACAAGAGCAATGACATCATCAACAATGACATCATCAACGACGATATCATCAACGATGACATCATTAATAATGACATCATCAAAAGTGTACACTAACTGTAATATTTCTATAGCACACAAATCTTTCGCATGTATATTATGTATGTGGGTGTATTATCGTAAACTCCAATTTTTACAACGCCATCTGAAAACAAAGCGCAGGGCACCGGATTATTCACGAGTGCTATGAATGTGTATGCATGCATGTACACCAGAAACTAGCTAGAATGCTGTATTTGGAACACATAGCAAGGAACACATTGAAACGAAGGTGTGTTTTTTGCTACGGGTGAATCAATGCCGGATCTTTTCAATGACAGTGTTACACCAAAATTCATTGCACGTGGTCAAACTGTCCATTCACTCAAATAGCCTTAAGGCCCTCTGAAACAAGTGGTTGTCACATGGCCATGGTTATTCTCTGATTTATATATATATATATATATATATATATATATATATATATATATATATATATCAGAGCCGAGGCGGCAATCCCGGGGGTCGAGAAGAACAAGTTCCCCCACCCATTACAGAAACGGGATACGATATACGTGTGCCCCCCACATTTCCTACTCCTCCCATTGGTGTCCCCACCTGACAAACGAGATCGCTGCCTCTGTATCCGAGAATGACAATAACCACACATATATATATCGTAAATAAATTAGCATGATATATACTTACTGGAGCAATAATAATAATAATAGTAATAATAGTAATAATAATAATAATAATAATAATAATAATAATAATAATAATAATAATGATGATAATAATAATATAATAATGATAATAATATAATAATAATAATAATAATAATAATAATAATAATAAAAATAATAATAATAAAAATAATAATAATAATAATAATAATAATGCAGGTTTTGACTCTTTTATGTCAGATTAATTAGTGCAGCTATGATGCTTGCTGAAACAAATTGACGTAGACAGACAAAATTTCTGGTAGCAGAGCGCAAAGCTCACGCATGTGCTATGGTAATAATATAGATACTCCAAGAAATGTTTCGTGCAATGGCCTTTGGAACTCTGAAGTGTTCACTGAATGCACTGCTCGATGCATCGTTGATATCATCGGAGAAATACATTCTTATACAGCATTAATTAACAGATATAAAGAAGCGATCCTAGAATTAGCCAAATATTCTTGGAAACAGGTTTCTGAGACTGTTTCTTCTCCATAAACGCTTTAAGACCATCATGTTTGATGTTGCTGCCTCGTTTACATAAATGGAGTTTTGCACATAAATGTCCGATTAAAACGCATTTCATTACTGAGATGCTGAGCAAAAGGCGGCGTTGCTCAGATCGTTAACAATGGACGTTATTCGTCCATCAAAGAGTCCTCAGAGGCAGACACTAACGTCTAAATGCCTCATAATTCAAGGCTATCTGATTGGGAGTTACTGCTGAGCTTCACCGGAAGACAGCAAATGAAGAAGCGATGAGTCTCTCTAGCGAGGGTCACGTCTGCTGTCAACTATAGAGATGATGAGCTTTTACGGCTAATGTGGATTGAAGCAGGAAGACATAATCCTCTTTCTACTATAATAGTTCTGTGTGACGTTATGCAACTTGTGAAGTTTCCTTAATACTTAACAATGAGAGTCAACTAAAAAGTGACTGAGAGACTAATGCGTCTGAAGCCATCCCTCCAGTAATCTATCTATCCACTCATCCATCCATCCATTTAGCCAGTAATACATCTACATATCCACTGATCAATTTAGCCAGTAATACTTCTGTCCAGTCATGCATCCATTCATCCATTCATTCATCCATAGGACATCAATCCATCCATCCAAGGGATTGATCTTCTATACTCCATGTAAGAGGCGCTCAGTTCCTTCACTCGCCCAAGAATTTTGTCTTCATCAATCACTCTGCAATCTTAGCATCTACAACTTTTAAAAACTCCGGATCGGATGTGATCCTATTTTGTTGCTAAGGTGCATGCATGTTATTTTCATGTGCCGTTATCTTCGCACCAGGCATCCATTTTGTTCAAACACATTAGAAGCTGTCTTTCAATTGCGGACGCGTTGGTCGATGATAATATCAATTAGTGCAGATCATTGACATACGAGAAATAATTATAATCTGCGTATGTGGCCAACCGTTAGATTATACCAATTAGCCTAATTATGTGGCCAACCGTTAGATTATACCAACTTGCAAAATAAATAAGATAGAGGCACAGTAGAGAAGCGATCGTACGACGCATAATGCAACGTCATCAAAACTGTCGTAGCAGAACTACGTACGTATCTGTTCCTGTAATACTCGTCGAGGTCCTCGATCGGTCGTCCGTAGAGACTCGGAGGAAAGTTCCCGAACTTTGAAGGCAGTGATTTTCCCACCTCGAAGATGGGGTTCGGCACCTGCTTCTCGTCGTCCTTCTTATCGGCGGCAGATGGTGCATTCTGCCCGGCGATGATCGAGACCTCTGCCTGCTGGACGCTGTCTCGCTTCCTCCTCGCCTCCTCCGCAACCCGCTTCGTGATCTTCCTCAGCGATTCCTCCGTGAATGGACGGAAGACAGGCAGTAGAGAGGGATCATCGTCGTTCTCTTCATCATCAGCGCCTGAAGGCAGATCAGGGCAGCAGTCGATGGGAAGGGCCGTCTCTGAGGCCTCGGAAGCCCCGGCAGCTGGCGAGCAGGAGGAGGAGGAGGAGGAGGAAGAAGAGGAAGGGGAGGAAGAGAAGCAGTGAGGAGGCGATGTGAGACACTGATGGCTATTGATGGCATCCTCATCTGCTGCTGCGGATGCTGCTGCTTCCATTGCTACGTCGACTGTTGCATTCCTCCTTCACTATAAGTCAAAAACAGCACAGGTTTTTTTAATACAGGTAAACGGGGAGGGCAAAGGGTAGAAAGAAATTGTATTTAGAAAATCAATGCAGCTTACTCTCAAGAGTAGAAACAAAAAATTGGTGGAATCAAATGAATCAGAATGAATCAAAACCCGTGAATTCCACCATACGTTGCTAAATGACAGATTCTTCGGATTGTTATGTGACGAAAATCAGCAAAAGATTTTTGAATTAGGTGATATTTTACTGATTATTTTCTTGATCTAGAATCATATGACCCACGTGAAATAATTACTTTAAAAAACTATACCCATTGAGCAAACACAACTTTACGCTCAGACACAAACACACACTTAATAATCGTTTTTAAATGACATTCAAACTAACACAAGAAAGTATGATTATGACTATCAGCGGATGATCTCGGGTAGTCGAGTATAACTGAACGACAGTCATGCAAGGCGCCCATCACGTTATAACATCGGAAGATTTGATTATCGTTCGTCGTTGATCTGGTATTCATTTTTGTAGTGTAGTTAGAATAATGAGGAGGGCAGAAATGGAAGAGGCAACTGAAGGAGTAAAGATAGCAGGAAGGACATTGAACAATCTAAGATAAGCGGATGACATAACACTACTGGCAGGGAAGAAAGCAGATTTGGAAAAACTGATGAGAAGACTGAAGAGAGAAAGTGAGAAGGCAGGCCTATACTTCAACTTAAAGAAGACAAAGATAATGACAACAGCTGATTGGGACAGTTTCGAGATAGACGGAGAAGAAATAGAGGTGGTAACAAGCTTCACGTTCCTGGGATCATTAATAGAAAAAGAGGGAAAATGTGACTCGGAAATAAAGAGAAGGGTGGCGATAGGAAAAACTGCAATTAACGGGCCGGAAAAGATATGGAAATACAAACATGTGAGCATAGACACAAAAAAAGATTATTGAGAGCAATGATCTTCCCTACAGTACTATATGGCTGTGAGATATGGACAATGACAAAGAACATAGAGAAGAAGATTAACGCATGCGAAATGTGGATATGGAGGAAAATGCAGAGAATATCGTGGACGGAGAAGAAGACAAACGAAGAGGTACGCAGGAAGATGGGAGTTGAGAATGATGAGACGTTACAACAAACAGCGTTGAGAAGGAAGCTGAGGTTTTTCGGACATGTTATGCGATCAAGTGGAATGGAAAAGGAAATGATGCTGGCATGTGGAGGAGGAAGGAAGAAAAGAGGGCACCTAAGAAAAAATGGATGTATGTGATACATGAAAAAACTTAAATGAGCCTGGAGGAATTAAGGGACGTAACTTTTGGAAAGAACAAAAATGGAGAGGATTGGTGATGGCGGTCGCTAGATTTCCAAGAAATGACAGCACAAGGTGACAAGGTGAGTTAGAACATTCTGTACGAATTATGCAAGAGGACAATGATTATAATTAAGTGTGAAAAGAAACACTGGTGCCCGGTGATGGTCGTTCCAAAGTCATCCATGAGCAGGACACATGGCCCTCGTGTATCTGACAGACAGCAGCGCAAGAAGTCCACACATTATATGCCGAAAGCTCGGATTAAAGGTATGCATCACGATCTGGAACCATGGGATGCAGGGACATGGCAATTCAACCTAGCAAAACTTGGAAAAAAATGGCAGCAAATAGGCCTGAATAGAGTGAAAGAAAGGAATGCATGTAGTCGAAGGTCAGGATTCAGATATTGGACTAGCGTTACTTGATGGCCTGGAATGCATTAATATAATATTGTGATTCTAGGACGTTTGGTCAACGGACGATTGGTCAACGGACGATTGGTCAACGGACGATTGGTCAACGGACGATTGGTCAACGGACGATTGGTCAACGGACGATTGGTCAACGGACGATTGGTCAACGGACGATTGGTCAACGGACGATTGGTCAACGGACGATTGGTCAACGGACGATTGGTCAACGGACGATTGGTCAACGGACGATTGGTCAACGGACGATTGGTCAACGGACGATTGGTCAACGGACGATTGGTCAACGGACGATTGGTCAACGGACGATTGGTCAACGGACGATTGGTCAAGGAGACTGTTTTTCAAGGGCACTGTTGATCAAGGACTCCTTCGTCAAAAGAACTGTTATTCATAAATTTTAATTTTAGATATTGGAGACGATTTTAAGATATGTCAGTTCTCTTATCAGTACAGCAACTGCACTGGCACAAACATACGATAAAATGAAATTGACGAACACTAAAAAGATATTACATAAGTCATATGTCATATTACATATGTCATATGTCAGTTCTCTTATTAGTACACGAAATCGACGACCACATCAAAGTTTATTATTTCGAGGAATAAACAGAGTTGTCCTCGGGTTGGGTCGACTCTCGAATCGGATCGGGCTGGGTCATGAATATATGTAGATTAGGCGGGTCGGGTCGGGTCGAGATCCTGCTGGGTCGATTTGGGTCGGATCTCAAACTCGGGCCCATTTCGACCCACCAATTTTTGCAAAGCTTAATTTTCAACCCTGTGCTTTTCATAATGTTGCGTAACGGTTTGCATCTTCTGTGTATTCGTGCATTGGCAAGAGATTCTCAGGGCACCTGAGTGAGGAAAGATCAGCGGAACACACCCCAAGGCTATCGCGAAACTGATTGAACCTGATACACGTGATTGACTGATGAGATAAATAATCAGTCGCACAACTTCATGCTACCATTTCGTAATACACATGAATATAAGCCCGAGATTAAAATCTTTTAAAATAAACCAGCTTCGCTTTGGCGAACTGCGGTCCACATCGGACTCTGGTGTTAATCAGTTACAACCAAATAGGTTGAATATGGCCAAGGAATTAGCAGGTAGTGTCGGATTGGATCGGGTCATGCACGTTATTGGTCTGGCCGGGTCGGGTCAGATATTTGGCTGAAAAAGTTGGATCGGGTCTAGTCCATTTTTTGTGGGTCGAGTTGGGTCGGGTCATGAAAATTTAATCCACGGGACAACTCTGGAAATAACAATGTCTATCTATTTTTTAATTCATTTTCAATGATTGATTTATAAACGATGAACTATATAACACTTCAAATGTCTATACAAATGTTTTTGATCAATCTCATTGAGTGCTTAATAAACTATGAACTTAATAACTTCATTAATTGCTTTATAAACCAAATCTTTATAACCTCATTGATTGCTTTACAAATTATATAGGCCTACATTTTAAAAAGTCACCGTTTTATTCAAATATTACTTGAACATCCTCATTGATTGTTTTATTACGGACTATTGTTCAACAGTCCTCTTGACGAATAGTCCGCTTGGCCAATCGTCCGTTGACCAAACGTCCGCATACCCAAATATATATATATATATTATATATATATATGCATGTATATACCTGTCCGTTACAGAGCCAATTATTCTTAAGAATGCATGCAATTCAACGATCTTATACATAATTATGTTATCTCCTACATGCGTATAAACTGTGTGTGTATGTATTTGTGAATGCAGGTACGTATGTGTGCAGGCAAGCAGGCCTATCTATAAGCATGAATGAATGCGAGTAAGCATGTCAGCATGCCTGCATCTCAGTGTCTGGCTATTTGTAGATATCTCTTCATAGACCCTCACAATGACGCTTAACGCGACAAATAATTAGAATAGATCTAAATAATAGCTGCTTCTCAAGATGGCTTCAAACTGTGTCCTGAACTGTCTCTAGCTAAATAGCATGCATACATGTAAGTAAGAGTGAATCGATATATGTATGCAGGCATGCGTGTATGTTTGCATGTATGTGTGTATTCAATATTCATACATTTGTTTTCAACATTTACATATCCACATTGATAAATGTACATATATACATATATATGCCGATATGTATGCTGCATATACATCTGTGTATGCATGCATCAATGAATTCTCTGAGCTGTATCATTTAATGTTCTGTAGAACTTGAGCCACTGTGAGTTCATTTCTATATTTCCTCATTATTTGACTCCGTTCAATGATTCTTTGGTTCAATTTTTAATTAATCGCCGCCACTTTTGTTCATCATCTGGTTAAGAATTCTAATGTCATTCTGATCCTTGTTGCAGCCACATGACCTGTTTATTCCGCGGAAATTCCCATACAATAAACCAGCGTTTCCCAATCTTTTTTGTTCATGGAACCCTTTTGATCTTACATTTATTTGGCGGAACCTCTGCCAAAAACTAAACATTTTCTGTTTTAGACGCAAACGCTTGCGAATGCAGACAATTATGGGTTTAAACCTATAGATTAGGTTAATAACAGCACAAATATAGATGACAATGACATTTACTTTCGTACAATGTCATACACAGATGTCATGTCCTATGTGTATGATTTATTTTATACTCGCAAATAATTAGTTTTGTCAATTTCTAACCAATATGACAAAGATTGCTGTCAATGTTTTCGTCAACTACTTCACTGACTTATGCCGAGATGGTTTCTGAAAAAGAAGTCTTTGGTTGGACTAATTGGTCCTCTTTCTGCATCTTCTCTTGTTTTCGTCCTTATCGATTAAAGTCCCACCAAATCCGCTTCGATTTCCAGAAAGTTCATATAAGAAAGAGACTAAAACCGCTTATGTATACGAGAGGAGCAAAGAACGACTTTGAAAGAATTGAATAAAGAAGAAAGAACTGGCTCTTAAATAACTATGAATAAGGCGGCAAAGAGACGAGGGCGAACTGAAAGGGTGAGCTACTGTGGAATGAAGTGTAAGAACATAGGGTTAAACAGACCGGAAGCAGCAGTGCCATAAACGAGAGAGAGAAAATGACGTCATTTGCAAGAATAAAAGCGTAAGCAGGAACAAGAGAAGAGGTACAAAGAGGACCAATTCCAGCCAAGGACTTCAGTTTCATAAACCACATCGGCATAAACGGCGGCGTGACGTCATCATAACGTGCTCTGCCAAACTTCAGCAGCCCAGCTTCTTGTCCAGGGTCCTTGGCTGTCCCATAAAACACGCAACGTAACAGTCTTAGCAAATCAATTCTACCCCTCCCCACGCACACCATCGGCCACAACTACGGCGATCCGCTCCAGTCAGAATGGCACACCAACGATCCGATTATTATGCCTTTTATGAAAAGCATTCAGCCCTAACAGACGAGTGGTGCCCCTCAAAGCTGACCCATGATATGTCTATAAAATTAGAAGAACAATGGCTGCCATTGGTAGAGGGCGCTGAGCACACGATTATTCTCCTCAATTTCGTGAATATCCGGTCCGCTTAATAAGGGCCATCTGATAAAGCATTAGCGCGATCATGAACGACGTTTCATGTATACCTGGCTTCATTTCTCGACGACGACGTTGATGTCACTGCTTAAATGACTCGGATGTGTCGTGATTATACGCTGCAGAACACAAAACCTTCATACCGACAACCATCAGGTCAAGAGGTCAGAGTTTTGACTACTGAAATGATCATGACCAGCCGAGGATTCGTAATTTAAGTCAGCATCTGGGCGAGTAAGTAAGTAAGTAAGTAAAGTCAGTGAGGACGTCCTACTTGAGGGTGATGCGTGTTAGAGCTAAAGCATTCAAAATCGATCATAAAGCCACACGTGTTCAGTTCAGTCGCGTGTTCTTCAGAAGCGCCTCACAAATAAACGCTTATGATCCACTGTGTTCGATATTGTGTAAATCTTGACAACTGCTTAAAATATTATTCCCAGAAATTAGCTCATTAAACTGGAGTTAAACCGACTGATGCAATTGTTTTAAACCCTAAGCTATATTGGCAACCAGATTAAGACTTAAAGTAAGACTTAATTGTTATGACATACATGTTGGCTTAGTATTCCCGCTACTCGAATTGTTGTGGTAGAAAGTTACAGCAAAACAAAACAAAAGTGTTGCAATTTTTTAGGACTGAATGCAATCTATTACAGGGCATGACTGCTGCTGTTGTTGTTTTCAAGTTTTCCAATATTTTAATACGAAGATATAATATTCATAGACATACTGTTTCTCACGTTACGTGTTGTCAAAATGAACGGCCGTTTAAAATGAAAAGCTGTTAGAGTATATAACTTTGGATCAATCATGTCCCTGATAACAAATGTGACGGCTGATTTCTACAGAGTTTTTATCTAATAACCGGAACTGAGTTGTTTTATCCATTATACTGATGGCCTGTGCAACTAAACATCACATAGAGCACTAGTAATCATGGACCCCCTTGGCATCAGTATGTCCCATTCGTTCTAATCTAATTTGCATTTACTACTGCATGCCTTTTATGTAACATACAGATGATTATGCAATTTAGAAAGCACACAAATCTGCGTGGTACCTCCTCTGCCTATGCATGGATGTTGGTATGAATTCGAATATAATGGCAGTGACTTCCAGACTACCTTGCAAGCGGTGCTTAAAGAAATGGTAAAAAGAAGTGTCTGAATAGATGCTATGTGTCAAAAAGATTGCAAATGCAGATCACCAGCATAACTATTATGCAATTGCAAGGCACAATTCACCTTTTACTACTGGCTACGAGTTTAGTCAGCATACGTGTACTTAAACTTTAGTATGACAACAACATTACAGCTTCTTATAGGGCTAAAGTTCTCAACTTGGCATCGATCGAGACCACTGATTCCATAACAGCAGATTTACTTCTACAAAATGTCCCACACTGCAGTGTACGCAGCATCATAGTCAATGCCGTGTCAAATGCTTCACCAACAAGTGCATCATCGACAAATGGCTGACGACAAATGGTTCAAGGACTAAGGGTTGACGACCAAAAATGTTTATTTGTTCGTTTCAGTCCAGGAGGTGAAGCAAGCAGAGGACGAGCGACTGACTGTGCTTCCCTCATTAAGTTGTGCAGAGGTTCCTCAGTCAAATCATGATCGAGCAGGACCCTTAGCTGGTATAGAGATTTACTTACCATGGTACTTACAAATTGTCGACGTGGGGCCAAAACTCAATAGGTAACCATTTAAAGGCGATGCCTAGGATTGTGACTTCCTCCATTCTTTCTATTCCTGTAATGGAGGTGGGAACCCAGAGGATGTCTTTTGCGCTTGCTTTGGACCGCACCATGAATCACCTTCCTTGATTTCCACCTGTTTTAGCACCAAGTTGCACCAGGTAAGTAACAGTAGATCCACATGTTCATGCCGCTGTTATCCGTGACAGCATCAGCAGTTTGATGTTTGAGACAGTAGCTAAGTCTTTTTTAATGTACTTTATCAATATTCTTAATTTCGGACATTATCCACATTTTTCAGTACATGATCTCTTCCAGAACGACAACATGTCTGCCCCAGGTGGGGCAACTGGCTTTTTAATTTGTTTTGTCGATGATCCACTAGACAATCATGCAGTAGCTCACATGTGTAGCAGTATATAGGGCGTATCTAGCTAGACCTAACTAAGCCTAACACGTTTCGTCATTTCATAACTTGAAATACAAGAAATTCAGATTTTACAATTTTACGCGTGCTATGGTAGGTCTAATAATGCCAATATATAACTTAGATAACTTAATAGGCCTGATCCGCTTGTCAAACATTTTAGCAAACCAGTTGACACATCTGAAGATAAATTACCAAACGCAGCAGACGATTAAACCGGAAGCGCATGAGACGAGCGCTTCGATGAAAAGTTAACTGGAAGTTAACACGAATGACTGGCATCCATTATAAACATAGAATACTTAAGTTAGAAAGTAGGACCAATGAAACTACGAAACGTTAGTGGACTATTACAAAATTAAATTCTGCTGATAGTAACGTAAAGGAATTATAAACCGTCGCATGGACGCCGTACAGGCTGCACTAACCTAATGAGTGGCAGGAGGGTGTCCAGCCGTGAAACAAGCGCCTAGACGCCGCCCATAACCGTAAATTCACAGTTTAAGCCCTGCCTGCAAGATAGAAAGTAGTAAATAACAAACAGTTTCATTTAAGTATACAACAAGAAGTACTACGTGCCAAACAAATTAAGTCATTAAAAGCTCATTGTAATGCCTCCTAAACGTAATGTCCGTATAGGTTTGCGTTAAAAGTAACGAAATTGATGAATGCTGAGAATGTAATTCATTGTTTGGGTACGTTTCACTTATTCTCATTAAGGTCTTACCTCCTATATATAAGCCATTCTTTCGATCTCCTTTCATTGTTAATATTATTATTATTAAGCGGACAATTTCTACAGGGCCGTAACGCAGCCATGCCGCTACAAGGCGCTGCCGATCTTTACAGTAACATAGTCAGCAAACGATTATGCCTCGATTTTGGGAATAGGCCTACGTGAATTAGTTGGTTGCAAGTATACTATGTCATTAATATATATGCTTTTTATACAGGTGAATACATGTGACTTAATTGACACTATATTTTCATATACAAATGTCCTGTATGCGATATCTATTATAATGTATGTCTACCAACAACATGCCATACAACAGTATGCTTCGTCTAATTATCCTAATTAACCGGTTGACACGTATCGCCTACACTGCAGCGATTGCTAACAACTGCGCCACTCGCTTTCACTTCTCAACTTGATGAACTACCTATAGAGACATACAGCGTCGCCGTCGTCGTCATCATAGTCGTTGTAGTCGTCGTCGTCGTTGTTTGCCTGTGTCCTCCACTGTGGCTATGGCTCTGGCTTCATAGGACTTCCCTGCTTTTAAACCACCATATTGATTTTCCGTCACGTCACTTTCCATTGACGAGACCATCTATCGACCACCAGCGTAACGCGTATAATTATACATATATATATGTACATAAACATGTATGTATATATATATGCATATGTATATGTACATATAAATGGGATTCGGTTATGGGCGCCGCAAAGTTGCCTTGTTGTTCGCCCATCTGTCTGTCAGTAGGCCTATAAATGTTAATTTGCACGCACGAGGGGATTAGTATGTGAAGCCCGGATCTATATATAGCTGGTCGCAATCGACGCATTTTCCATTAACGTATTGCTGATTACAGCCAATCAACTCTGTATATAAGTATGATTTATACATGCATGTATATGTATGCATGTCAGTAATTGTATGCATTGCCTACATCTCATGGATACCAATGGCATGCATATACCTGACCAGCTGACATAATGGCAGTGTTGGGCACGAGACCAGAACCTCGAGACCAAGACCGAGACCTAGACCGAGAGGTCCAAGACCAAGACCAAGACCTGGTGGTCCGAGACCAAGACCAAGACCGGGTTGTCCGAGACCAAGACCAAGACCAAGACTGGGTGGTCCGAGACCAAGACCAAAACCGAGGGTCCGAGACCAAGACCAAGACCGATACTCTTTTTTATGAACAATTCAATTTAGTAAGAAGCTAAAACGGAATAAGACGCTTAAAACATTAATTGTATTGCTAACTAATACTAATCTTAATAATGGTCCAGAAAACAGCTTTACCGGTCAGTCTGAACTTTTGCGGGTTCAGCCCTTGGCTTCGACCTGGGAATATCACACTATAAATTACTTACAGTATATGCGATAGGTAGATACTTTAAGACATATGAACAAGTAGATTAACGTACCGATTGAATGGTGTAGGCCTACTTGTACTCGGAATTGTAGGTTAAAAGTGACTACACGTGGCCGACCACATAATTATTAGATTGTTTCAAAACCTTGAAATGTGTGAAAGCAAATTTTGAGATGGCTGGCTCCGTTGCAAATGCATTATTTTGCCCATAGTATCATGTGTGTATATAGATGCTCAGCACGTTATAAATAGATAAAATTGCATAGAGCATAAGCATCCGGGGTCTCTAATATTCGAAAAATAACCGACAAATATCGAAGAAATTGGTCTGATACGGCAAATGACCAAAAACGCAAACCTAAGACGGTGACAAATCCCAAGACCGTTTCATTAAGACCAAGACCAAGATCGACGCGCTCGAGACCAAGACCGATGGTCCGAGACCAAGACCAAGACCGCGGTCTCGAGACCACATCACTGCTTAATGGTACGCAGTGTACCAAGTCTGGAGTTTCTGGAACGAATATAGGCTTAAAGCGTGTTGATGCTAATGGATAAAGGTGTCATATTTGATCTCAATATGTAAAACAATTAACCAAACTAAGATATCATGAATGGTATATGAGAATTTAAGAAAGTCGACATTCGAAATGTCGATAGGCCCTGTGTAAAAAAGCACGGCACCGTTAATTTTCATAGCGTTTATAATCTACGCCTAACAATTTATAAAACTGTTCCGTGAAGCTTACATTGGTCACTATACACCATGCCTATATAATTATGAATAATTATATAAATATATATATATATATATGAGTGTGTATATGCCTATTTAGAAAGGCAATCACCTAGCCTCGGTTGATCTGTGACGCTTGATGTATTGATTCGAATGCTCTATACAAAGAGTCGTGAATTGCAAAAGGCGTTGCTTGCCGTTGGCTGCTGACGTTCCAGTCAAAGAAAGGGCTGCAGAAAGCCATTCCCAGGAGAGGAAGCGATGGAGAGGGAGGATATTGGGTGATTTAAACACGACATAAATAGCTAGTAAATTAGCTTCAATGTTAGATTAGTGGCGCCATCTGGACGCCGATAGTATTGCATCATGGTGTCGCTTGCTGCCGTGTGGGAAGCGTTTCGTAAATCGTGAAACTTCAAACGATTAGTGGCGCTACTCATAATAATCAGTTCAAAATCTTATGAATTGGACAGATAATATTATGTCGATCTTAATTAATGTACGTATTCATAATGGGTGGGAAAATGTTTATGAATAGATCTATACCAAAATCACAACCACAATGTGAAGAAATGACGGTGTCTTTTCATAAAAAATTGCGAAATTACCGCCAAATTCACAGTCACATTGTTCACAGAACATCGCAACGACACTTTTCACTCCAAACTAATCAGTGATTTAAGTTTTCAATAATAACTAGGCTAGTTCAGTTTAGCGACACTGTGTGACAACAAAGATTATTAGCCTCGCCCTCCTCCCTTAACTAGTCTTGGGACTGGCACTACCAGAGCGCATTCAGCGGAGTTTAACTAGGCTAGTAGTTAGTCACTAAGTCATATGCATTAACATAATAGACTATATTATTAATTGTCGATTCAATGATTTGTTGACTTCAGCGCAGACACCGTGTGAATTTTAGTTAGTAAGCAAAAATAAAGGATGTCACTTCACCAAGTTGGGTCACGATCAAGGCAGGCGCTTTAGCTCCAATTTGTTGTTTTAAACATAATAAAAATAATGGATTTCGATACAAAAGTGCAACATAATGGTGAATTAATTACGGCAAATAGCGGCAATTAGGACAGATGTTAAAATTCATGGCAAATGCCAAAATTAACGGTTTCCGTGACTTAGGTGAATTTGTGATATTCGTCTGGCTATAAATATCAACATATGACGCATCTATGTTTTACTTACTGACGTCCAGTAGGAGAAATCACGAAACAGGCGACCGCGCATTTTATTTGATTCTATCGTTGACATGGATCCGGTTTTGTTTCACTAATAGTTACCCACGAAATGTACGAATGTGACCCTTGAAAGGTGGAGCAAA
>OY365809.1:29783811-29826311 GCA_959347315.1 Bimastos eiseni | reverse complement strand
CAGGCAATCCACCATCGCAGAAAAGCTGACTTGACTCTGGTAACAACTATAAAGATCCTTGGTGTCACCGTCAGTGAGGTTCTCAGTGCCACTCCTCACGTCTGTGAGGGTACATGTCCACGCTATCTTCGTGCATCACGGGCACTAACAACACAGATAATCCGTCCGATGTGGCGCTGCGAAGAGTCGCTCAGTTGCTCTGTGCTGTCCCATCATTCCCTGGTGGTGAATGGGAATACACATCGGCAGATGATCGCTCCAGACTATGAACGGCTTATACCTCGAATGCGTAGAATGAATTCTCTTTCTAAGGATTCGTTGGGAATGGGTGAGAGGGTTAGAGTGGGTGAGAGGGCTAGTTTGGGTGAGATGGTTAGATTAGGTGAGAGGGTTAGATTGGGTGAGAGGGTCAGATTGGGTGAGAGGGTTAGAATGGGTGATAGAATTAGAATGAGTGATGGGATTAAAATGGGTGAAAGGGTTAGAATGGGTGAATATAGTTAGAATTGGTGAGAGGATTAGGATGGGTAATAGGGTTAGAATGAGTGAGAGGGTTAGGATGGGTGAGAGAACTAGATTGGGTGAGAGATTTAGAATTTGTGAGGGGTTAGATTGGGTGAAAGGGTTTGAATAGGTGATAGGGTTAGATTGGATGAGAGGATTAGATTGGGTGAGCGGGTTAAATTGGGTGAGAGGGTTAGAGTTGGTGGGAGGGTTAGGGTGGATGAGAGGTTTAGAATGAGTTGGCCGGTTAGAATGGGTTAGAACGACCACATTAATGTGGTTAAACATAACTTTTATGCCCAATTAGAGCGCGGGTGGTTTGCACTTGCCTGGCTACGACCTCTACTCCCTACTAGGCGAAATTGTACTATACAAAGTGGTATTATTCAACGCCGGAAGTCACCGGCTAGATCAAACAGTTGGCTATTGAAAGCTTATGCGACGAATATCACACGGGAAACTTCTACGAACCTGAATTGATTACAACAAGCTGTCAGCAGTCTCTTCGGTAACGCTGTCAATGCCAGATGGCTCTGGCTATTTTTCACTGGAAAAATGTAGTTAAGTGAAAATAACTAAAAACTTCAAGGAGGCAGGCGTAGAGGTTTAAGGCAAGCGTAGAGATTTGAGGGAAATGCAGAGGTTCATGGCAGGGTTTAAAGTGTGGCTGGACGGTCATGGACGGCGTCCAGACACTTATTTACGAGGCTGGACGCCGTCCTGCCACTTATTTGGCCAGCAGAGCCAGAACGCCGTCCATGAGCGTCCAGTTCAATTCCTCTGTGTACGTACATTATTATCCACAGGGAAAAGAGGAGGAAAAATTTTTCGCGCTTCGCGCGTTAAAAAAAATTATTCGCCAAACTCTCAAAACAATGCCGACGCCGTTCGCCCCCCTTGTCGACAATTTCACAAAGGAAAGCAATTCTGTGTAGGTATACGCTTTAAATTACAACAAATATTTCCCCAACAAATAATTGACGACTAAATAATGGTTGATAGACAAAAGCCTAACGCATGATAAAAAATTCTATTATTCGCCCATTGTATTTGGTGAAATAGAAGTTGGATCGATAATAATAATGCCTGCAAATCCAGCTTCTGCTTCAGTGAGAGCCATTTTTGTCAAGTCAGCTCCTATTTAGGCAAATATTCTTTTGAATGATCCAACTTTTATTTCAGTAGGCAATATGTTCATCTAAATAGTCTCTGTTTTGGAAGAATTTAGTTCACCCATCCAACTTCGATTCCAGCATCATTAATATCACCAATCCAACTTCTATTTTAACGAACACAGTGGATCATATATTGTGTACGAACCATTTGTCGTCGACTTAATATGTTGGTGCTCGGCCATTGCAATCCATAGCGTCCAGGCAGTTCTTTTTTTACACTTTAGGCACTGGTTCATGGCAAGCGTAGAGGTTTAAGGCAAGTGTAGAGGTTTAAGGCAAGTGTAGAGGTTTAAGGCAAGCGTACGTCGTAAATCGAAACACAAATCAGGCATGGCCTAAACACACACCGTCTTCCGACGCTGTCGAAAAGAGTTCCATCTCACGGACTTTTTTTTGGGCGTCGATAGTGAAGCAGCAGACATGGAGTCGTCTGTAATAACTGGATTAAGATGGCGTTTATTTCTCCGCGCTCAATGGTTTTCTCTTGTCTAGAGACGAAGTGCCACGCTAAACTTATAAAGCGAGCGTCTTTCATCGCAATTCGTCTTAAGGTCGCTGATGCAAGAGGGAGTGGCAGGAAGGGAGTGGTAGGGAGGGAGGGACTGGCAGGGAGGGAGTGGTAGGGAGGGAGTGGCACGGAGCGAGTGGTAGGGAGGGAGTGGTAGAAAAGGAGTGATTGGGAGGGAGTGGCAAGGCGGGTGCGGTCTACGAGACGGTCTGATCTTCAACACGAGACAGGGCTTAGGAAGATCGAGTGTAATGTAATGTTCTTTGATTTATGTAGCATTTCCATAAATTACTTTAGAAATGAAATTGGGTTTCGTAACGTTGTTCTGCATGCAACACATAAAATCTTCATCAAATAAATGAACTCAGCATCAATCTGTCCTAATCTCGACTACGTACAGTGTAGTTTAGTGTTGTGAAATGGTGAAATCTAATGAAGTTCTGTGTAACTCAATCGATTACAGTGAAGTCCAATCTGATCAAGTGACGTCTTCCGTAGTCTTATCTAATCATAATATTGGTAATTGCTCAATATGGCTTTATATCACATTAACTTTGAACCCTCTCCAAAAGTCAAACCTTAGTCACAAACAATCGCTAGCCCGAGTCTTCTGAGACCACGATTAATGAGAATGGAAGAGAAGTGACTTCAACAGCAAAGTCTGCTTCTTCTTCATCACACGTTCTGCAAACAGACGGAAGAGTCAATGCCAGAACATGCAGAGCCTCAACAGAAACCGCAGGCGATAAGTAGGTCGCGCGTTTCTTCCGGTCTGCTGAATCGATCTGTTGGAAATAATTCTACAAAGGCACCTTCGTCATACCCTGCCAGCATTGGATCCATGTGAGCCATATATGGGTTCAATATGGGTACACAGGTCCTATGTGGGTTCAGCATGGGCATACTGTGATGGCAGTTGAATCTGACTGTATCTGCTATTACTGACCGAGGCTAGAAGCGCCTCCAGCGAAGACACAGCAACCCCTATAAGACGACGACTGTGTGCCTGATGACTGAGTGCGTATCGATTGACCACCGCGTCTAAGGTCTGGGATCGACGGAGAAGCGAATCATGGCTACGGCGGAGGAGGAATTGCTGCGACTGCCTGAAACAGACTTACAAGCACTGACCCCGTGCGAACGCATTCATCTAGACAGTCAGTCGCACACCAGCTTTGAATGCGTGCGCTATACTCTGGAACAGGATCGATTACGCTATTTTTCAAATCTTCAGAGATGGCGCCAAATCCATTATAGAGGCTTTTTCTACTGCAGACCAAGCGACTGCTTTGAAAGCCGTGAATGGCTCCGTATCAATGGCAGTTGGTTACTTTAACCTCTATTGGCTGAATCAGGTTGAAGACAGTGACATTAGGAAATTCAAAAAGCTGTGTAATAGTTTCACATGAGTGGTTCCGAAAAACCATCCACCATATGGTCACAAAAGAATACAAAACTGGGACAAACAGTTGAGAGACAGAAACAAACGATCTTAGAAGCCATGGAAAACCATTGAGTCCATCGTCGCAATAAAATGTACGGCACCATCAATTGAACGGATTGACTCGGACGACTAATGACTAATTGCACTTCTAAATGAGAGGTCGTGGACCGGAGCGACAGAGGTTGGGGGCGTCGTTAGGCAAAGAGAGAGATGAGGATCAAAAGTGACGCCTAGATCGTGGACAATGGCATCAGAGGTGAATGGAAGGAATGAAGACGAACTCGGTCCCTTAAGCCATTCTACAGACCTATGCATGTCTCTCGAGCCACATACCAAAGTGGACGGGTATTTTAGAGGGTGGCAGTTGGTGGCATTTATAGAAAAACCACACTACCTAGCCAGCAATCTGCCTAACGACAAGGCAATTCAATTTATTTTGGCCTAGCAATGTTCCCTCTGAGCAGTGCGCATGTTGGCGCGTAAACGGTCGTGGAGCCAGCGCACAAAAGAATTAGTGTGCGCGCAAAAATTTTTTCATAACCGACAACGACTTGCCTGACTCCAGAAACTTTGGTTCCCTGACTGATACGTTCCAATATCTTTGGACATGTGGCTTTTCTTAGGTTCTCAGAACATGAAAGCACACTTAGATTCGGCCTCTGGTCTTAATTCAGCTATCATCTCATTCAGCTCGGACATGGGCACAAAAGTGTAAACCATTTAGGAAATACTGGACAAAAAATTTCTTGCGCAGACTATCTCCAAATATTAGAGGGAAGAATGATCTATATGGTGTCGGATCTCCAAATAGTTACAAATCTGACACTAAAGCATATATCTGGCGAGTCGATGACCGATATATTCGCTACTTACTATCCGGATAAGCATTAAGCAAGGTGCATATATGGTCGAATAATTATTGTAACAAAGATGCATTTAGGTTACGGGTCTGATGATGTTTTTAGTGGCGGATCTCGTGGTTCCGGTGGCGCAGGATCTCAAATCCGAGTCATTGCAATTCAGATTCGGCTGGATCTAAGTCATCTAACCGCTAGGAGTGCACGTCATAAACCCCTTGGACTGTCTCATGGCAACAGATCTGGGCGAGAGCAACCTCCTCCATCTCTCAGCACTCAGCAGCCTTAATCGACAGATGTCTTGCAATATTCGAAGGAAGAAGCGAAACGATTGTCTCTCGACGGCGTTGGTTAAACAATGATAACAAAGATATAAGAAGACTTGGACTAAACACGAAGCACGAAAGAAGGAAAAGCTCTCCATCTGACAAACATCCGAAAGAATGGAGATGCATTTATTTGCGTCCATGGCAGGGTAATGGCTGGCGCTAAGAACTGTTAATGTGGCCTCTGCTGTTGCTGCTGCTGCTGGTGGTGGTGGTGGTGGTGGTGGTGGTGGTGTTCGTAGAGGTGTTCGGAATGGCTGCTTCGTCTGCTGCACGTACCGTCCGTCGATATGAGCACACACACTGACCACCACAGACAGCATCGACCGCCGGTCGTTAATGGTTCGTGCGATGCCCATTGCATTCAAGATCCGCTGAAGAAGTAATGGTAATGGAACTAAGTCGAGAAAGATTAATAGACGGAGAAAAACGACACAGAGACACTGACCCGTATGAAAAATTACGTCACGCAACAAATAATTAGAAAACACGAAAAAAACTCAGTCGAACTGGATGCCAAAGTTAATGTTTATATTTATCACTTACGACCATATTGCTTCGACAAAGCGCATTTTTACCTTAGTTTATCACTGACGACCACTGGTCACGGCCCGTTTGAAAGGGTGTCACTCCACTTAAGAACCCCATGCAGATCTCTGAAACAGGACACCATCTGTAGGCGAACCGGCTTCCCAGACACAGAGGCGCATGGGACGTGCGCTTTAACCACTGTGCAGTGAAACAGGATATGATCATGAATCCAACCAATGAAGAAAGAAAAGAGATGAACGGATGTAAGAAAAGAAACGAACGGATGGAAGAAAAGATATGAACGGATGGAAGAAAAGAAACAAACTGATGGAAGGAAGCGTTGAAAGCAACGCGAGGGTGAAAACCAGACCAAAACAGACAGCACAGAGATGCAAACAGATACGAAGAAAGCCATGAACTATGACACAATCTTTTTATTCCTACGGCGACGATTGGTCAATTTGTCGACCCCAGAATAAAGCATATACAATACGAACGCACCCTTACTATAAGAGGCCGATGAGACGTCAAAGGAGACGTCATAGGAGACGTCATAGCCTGCACCTTAGCGCCCGTCATATATATACGTCACAGACCAGAATGTTGTTAGACAAAGTGAAAATAAGACGAAGACTTAATTATTAGTCAGAAAAAATGAGTTAGCTACGGAAGGTGACAGTGATCGAAAGACTGTAGAAATTAAGAAACAATAGATATTGACAAACACTATGTATTCAAAAATCCCGCTAGACAAAGTCGTTCGGCGAAAACTGATGGTTTGTTGCAAAATGTAAAAAGATTGTGAGTTTAAAGCAATGCACTACATTACACATAAAGAATTTGAAAGCAAAAGAAACAAAGGCAGACGAAGAAAACTACACTGGATCGATCGATAATGTAAATAGACACTAAGCATCACTTGAACTGACACTAAGAGGAGCAATAAAGCAACAAATGACAGAGGACAATGGCGGTCATTTGTTCGTACACATCGACGCTACATGGCTAACATCTGAAACTGATGATGGTGATGATGACGACGACGGCAACGACGATGACGATGTTGATGATGATGATGATTATGATTATGATGAGGAGGAGGAGAAGGAGGAGGAGAGGTGGAGGAAGAGGATGACGATGAGGAGAAGGATGATAATGATGATGATGATGATGACGACGATGATGATCCGAAATTACTACAGACGCGCATTATATACACGCGTGCATAAGTATACACATACACGTAGATGTGCACATCATCTGTACACTCGTAGCCAAAGTATACATATATCGTTCTGCATTCAAGTAATAGACGCAGTGGCGTGCTGCTGCCATTAATTAACCTTGCGCATATTTCCCCACGGGCAACTGACATTTGCAACAGTTGTGTGCGCCAACCACCTCGCCAACCCCCCTCTCTCTCCCTCCCTTCCTTCTGCACCCTGCCTCCGTTCGTTCGTCTGTCAGCTCCTGTACTTCCCTACGCCCGCCCGTCCGTCCGTCCGCCTTGCCGACCTTCTTTTGGCCGGTGCCGCTGACTTGGCCGATGTTTCCCTTGGGGGAAGAAAAGCCTGGGTGACAGAGCGGGGATGCTCGACCGGTCGGTTGATGAGACGACGACCGTAATACGACGGCAGCTCCTCCTCCGTCCTTTCCTCGACGTAGCCGACACCGACAGATGCTGCTTCCGCCTCCACTCAAGCACGCTCAAGCATTGTCCGTCCGTCCATCCGTCCTTCCTTGTACGGTCTTCATCAGACCTGTCGTTCTGTCATCATCATCGTTATCGTCGACTTCGTCATCGTCATCATCATTGTCATATAATAATTGCTTAACCTACTTAAGAAAAATACAAAGCAACGATTAAAAGCATGTTTTGTTAAATGTCCCCGTTTTCAAATGTATCATAGTCACTAAGCAATAAAAACATGAAACACTGTCATGACAAACTTGACAGTCTCCCATTATATCTTATGCAAAAATCGTTAATATTTAATTAAAAACTATTTATCATGAAAACTATCAGCGTTTATTGCAAAGAATCACCAGCGCGTCATGTAAATGCATTTTCGCGGAGAATAAAACTTCGGTTTTCTACCATAAAAAGGCTTTGGGAGTTGTTTAAAAGGCGCTACCAGCACATTCTGTTACGTTATTATTATTATTATTATTATTATTATTATTATTATTATTATTATTATTATCATTATTATTATTATTGTTATTATTACTATTATTATTATTATTATTACCATTATTATTATTGTCATTATTATTATTATTGTCATTGTTGTTGTTGTTATCGCATAGGATTTATTATTATTATAAATTATCATTATTATTATTACTGTTTTTAACATTATTATTAGTTTTATTATTATTATTTAAGAATAAATAACATTTATTATTGTCATTAATAATAATAATATTATTATTATTGTTTTATCATTATTGTTATCATTATCATTACTACTGTTACTACTACTGCTGCGAGTGCTGCTACTACTGTCTCATGGCTTCGTTTGTACCTTTGAACCAAAGAACTAATGAACAACAAAACCAATACACAATCAAATAGAAGATTTCTGCTTAGAAGACGTGCGCCGCCCTTGATTGAGATGCATCGTATGCATAATTATGTGGATAGTAAGCGATTTGGAGAGATTAGTCCTAGGTTAGGTGTGACATGTAGCTGAACAAAGATGTCGCCGAGGCAGTGTTCCACAATCTAGGTTTAATAACCAAGAACAGTGTTAGTGTTAGGTGCGACGAGAGAAAGATAATCAGATGTCTTACTGACTAACGATTGGTCTGATAATTGGGAATAAGGATTGTTGTGTTTCGCTAGCATCATGCTTTCTTAGCTAACCATATGAGCTTCAACTGAACAGAGATTCTTTGCTGAACAGGAAGCAAATGCAAACAGTTGCTATAGGCCTAGATTCATATTTTGACGCAGTAGTTTTCATTGTTCGTCCAGTAACATTACATATGAATGACAGACAACGAGTTACGTAATAGTCATAAGCGTTGAGTAAAAAATCGTAATTCGGAAAGACGTCCAAGAATCGTCATCACTCCTAGGCTGCTATGGCCTATAGCGCAGTAGGCCTATTATAGGGAACATGACGATGATACCTCGCAGACTAGAATAGGTCAGGTTGGACTAGGATAGGTTATGATCAGTGATAATTTCGTTGACTCAAATTAAAATTAAAAAGTTGAAATTATTCTAGCTATAAACACGAGGCGTGGAATTAAATTAAGATTTATTTGCCCAACTATAATCATTTTAATTCCTGTGGCTGCCAAGTTAAGATGAAGGTGAATTAAATCGCAAACGATCCAAACACATAGGCCCAATCCATTGGAAAATTCCGGTTGAAATGAAGGAATTCCACATACCATTCTCAATTAAATAAAAACTGTCTTTGGGTGTCTAATTACTAATTGTCCTTCTCACATGCGTCATGTTAGGTTTGATCGTTAACATTGCTAAATTCTGAATGGAACAAGAATTTTGATCGGAGGCAAGCGAGATAGCCCAGTTTGGAATGTTTACATTTTCACTCACAGATCTACGCAACAAAAACCAAATGGGGGGAAAAAGACGAAATTTGTGGTGCAGCATTTGCTGTGCCCACTATTAAATAAATTGACCACATGCTGTAACCTATACGAGCTGGCTATGGCGAATGACACTAGGAATTCTCTTGTTTTCTCGAAGGAAAGGAAAATTTCGTTCAACAAAAAGGCACATAATAATTGCATTGAATCTTTCATAAGCACCAGTCTCACAGGCCTTTGTGAAAAAGACAATTTTCTTCTATTTTCTGTATGTAGAATCTTGGCTGCAGGGACAAAGAATTCGTATAAAAAAAGCGTCTTGAAGTGAGAAGGGACAACTTACATCTAAGTTAAAATGCCTTCCAAAACACCTAAATAAACGACACTTGGAAAACTAAAATAAAAGGTAAAATTTTTTGAAAACTAAAATGGGAATGACGAGTAAAATTATTTATGAAGCAAAATTAGAATTGAAAGTTAAACTATTTGGAACATATTTTGCGCAGATAAAAGAATGCCGCTAGCCTTTGGCGAAATGAAATTTAATGTATTCCAGACTTTCCAGCAGGGATTGGCTAGTTAGAACATCGTTTTTTGCCTACACTCACACACGGTAGACATCGACCCATATATAACTATGTGAGCTCCATTTCCGGTCAATTTCTTGCGCTCTCCATATTCATTCCTCGTTCCTTCCTCTTAAAGTTGAGGTGGTATGGGTCGCAAGTGCTCACCTCCGAATCGAATCTGCTGTGCAAGGTAGCAACCGTCATCATATGGGTTGGTACCAAAGGTGAGGCGGATGCTTCGCTTCCTTTTCTCGGTCATTTGTTTGGAGCCCATTTGTGTCAGTCAGCTCCCAGCCAATCTGCGGCATAATTGTCAGTTGGGTCCTCCTCCAAGGAAGAGGCTGAGTAGGTCTGTGAAAGTGATGTTATTTCATTTCCTAGCCATTTCCTCTGCTTCCGTATCCACAGACGGTCATTTTGTAGTAGCCGATACCTGCTTGTGTCACAGCAGTTCAAAGACATCAGCTAATTGCTTTCATCCAAATGTAATAGTCATTGCTAAAGTCACAGAACTCGCGTAATTGGTTTGAGCGGTTGTACATTCAAAAGAGTGAAACTGCTCAAGCCAGAGCAAGCCTAGCGTCTTGAATATCTGGCTGTAGCCTGGATCCCGGTTGCTATCGCGGAGTTTTTGGAGATGGAATAGTCAAAGCTATTTGCCTTGAAGAGCTTATTCACTGACGAATGCGTCGCATCATGCGGATTCATTCGTCGCATGCGGAGAAAGACACAGGACAAGAGGTACACAGAAATGAGACGGCAACAAAGATCATAAATCGAGACACAATGTCTGTTCGCCCGTCTGTCCATGCGTTGGGTGCTCTATCCTATGACCAAAGCGACCTTAGTGATGATCGTCCAGCTCACTCTTTCTGCACTTTAATAATTAAACGAGGGTTGCTGAAGCTCCGGAAATAACTACAACAGCCACAGGCGACATCTAACAGGTCATGTAGCCAGCTGCTTCAGAGGAAGTAATCAAGGCCCATACATATATATATATATATATATATATATATATATATATATATATGTCAGAGGAAGTAATCAAAGCCCATATATATAGTATATATATAGCGCCATTATTATGCAAGGTATCAACTGTCGTCATCTTAGAGTTAGTGTTCGACCAAACGTTAGGGTCAACCGGCAATGTCAACTATCTTCATGAACGCATGACTAGAGTATGAAAGAAATATTATGTTCACTGGTTTTTGATCACGTGTTTAACTGTCTGCGTATCAGCGCTTAATCGCCTCATACAGGTTTGTTCTATGGGGCCAAAATAAGTTCATATCATTGTCTCAAGTTAGGTTAGGTAGCGTTTGAGAGTCTATTGTTTCTCAGAATATCCGTTGCTCCGTAAATCTTGTCGCTCATCCACCGTCATCTATCCGCTATCATCAAGTCATTAACTGTCATACTCAGACTTCAGAACTAAAGTTCCTCATTGTTGAAATCGTATATTGATCGATTCACACCGCGAGATGCCAGTTTCTCTCGTCCTAAACCAACCCAACTTTATCCATCTAAACCTCGATCCCTGCTATCACAGAATTTTGCTCTTCGTTTGATATGAAGAGAAGATAGAACTTTCAGAAGAACGTTGTAAGACTAATAGATCCAGCATTTGCTGCAGGTCAAGACTCATAAGTCAGAAGTTGACGGACACCAAAAAGAAATGGTGAGCTGGTGAGAAAGAAGTATATGCAGTTGCTTTGGCTTTATATACCTTAAAAGATAATATCTTGGATCAAAAGTTCATAATTATTACATGCGACATACTTACCTACTTAGTTACCTAGTTACCTACTAGACAATCCTCTAATTTACTTTTTCTAACTATTAATATAGAAGTAAAGCATCAGAAAGGAACATCGAATATTTCTGCAGATTGTAATATTGTATTTTAAGTTAGATTATCTCTCTTGTTTATTTTATAAATTGTTAAGTTGATTTTTTAATTTGATGAATCATGGTTTTAAATTTAATTTAGAAGGTAATGCGAACGTATTTTATATGATCATCTGCTGAGATGGACAGTGGACACGTGTTTGGTAGTCTAGACCTGCACAAGTAATTAGTTAACAATTATAGGCGTTCGCACTACGCAGCTCATTGACGCCATATCATGCGCATGATGTCAAATTAAAATGTTGCGTTCTAACAACAAATTAATTCAACAAACGAAAATGCGATACGATACAATACGCTGATCATTTGTGGCACCAACATAAAGCTGCAGATGTAGTCAATTTCAACTGTATACCACAATGCATAGTAGACCTAGGAAATAGGCGATAGCGCTGCGCAACGTTAAGAGATTGAGTTGAAGTTCAGCAAGACTTAGGCTACGTTTAAAACCGTTTTATTATAGTGTATGAGTCATACATCGTGTAATGTAAGTATATTTGCAGTTATTAAAATTACATGGAAACTTGATGGATGAAACTCGAAACAGGGTCAGTTGCGGTTGAATCGTGAGCGAATGCAAAGATGGACAGATCGCTTAAGTCAAGAAACTCTTCAGCGACCTGTTATTTATCACTGGCAACAACGACCTGTGATTTTTCACGGGTTAACAGCTAGTGTTATCAGAATTGATCTGACAATCGTGACATTAGTACCAACGATCTACGACATCAGTGTGTTATAAGAATTGCCCAAACAATCATGACAGTATTTCAAACAACATATTACATTACTACCTTGTAAGAACAACCCTGACAATTATAACAATAATTGCCACAAAAAGTATCGTCGTCACTGATTAATATTGCAATACGTTTGCCTCTTATTTGGTCGGCGCTGTCGTACATCGCTTCGTGGCGTTTGCTCTCGTAAATAATCGAATTAGAAGCGAAGTAAACAGTTTCCAACATAAAGCATGCGCTTGCTATGTATATAATACGCACCGCAGCTTAGGAGGCGCAGCTGAGGCAGAAGCATTGCTAACAATAATTAACGTCAGTCACAGCGCAGCAATCGATCTACAGCAGTGTAGGACAATTATCACCTACACGGATTACAAACTATGTGAGGAACTATCTCAACCGTCTTCAGACATTATTATTATTATTATTATTATTATCATTATTATTATTATTATTATTATTATTATTATTAGTATTATTATTAATATTATTATTATTATTATTATTATTATTATTGTTAGTGTTATTATCATTATCATCATCATCATCATCATCATCATCATCATCATCATCATCATCATCATCATCATCATCATCATCATCGTCATCATCATCATCATCATCATCATCATCATCATTAATATTATTATTTTTATTATTATTATTAATTATTATCATTATCATTATTATTATTATTATTATTACTATTATTATTATTATTATTATTATTATTAGCTTATAGTATCAATGTCATTGTAGCAAAATTCACTTGCGGTTGAGCACGTTTGCTCTTGCCTACGTATGCGTCAGGCAATGTATAGCTTGTGATAACGCCCTCTTTACTTGACAGATGATCTGAACAGGTGCATTCTAAGCTTAGGTGTAAAGCAACGTATTCGTAGTCACTGTCCATCATCGCATTTGCAGCTTGGTCCTCATCACGTCATCACTACATCAACTTGAACTCGGACCGGAATTTTTAGTGATATTAAGATAAGGCAGTGATAATGACTGGAACACGAGAACAGGACATGAAAAGAGGACATAGCAGGAGGGCAGGACAATAGGACAGGGCAGGAAGACAGGACAATGTGACAGGGCAGGACAGTACGACAGGGCATAAGGACGTGACAATAGGACAGGGCAGGAAGACAGGACATTGGGGCAGGGCAGGAGGAGAGGACAATTGGAGACGGTATAATAAAATACAAGTATACAGAGCACGGAAGAGGATAATCAATCAGGATATAGTGTGAGTTTGCATATGTAAATTATCGCAATTACTAAACGCATAAAATGACTTTTCATAGCATATTTACATTGCGTGATTTCAAACAGATGTTGGTGAATAAATTGTAAATGTTTCGCGTTTTACTACATTGGCCGAATAATTATGGTCTCGGCACTGCTAACTTTTCAATAAGAGTCTGATCGGGTGAGATCTGCTTCATCGCCGCTGCACTTTTCAATGGACGTCACGCCATTGTACATGTAGGTCAGAGGTGTAACAAGCGGGGGGGCAGAGGGGCACCCCAGTTTCAACACTGGGGGCAAAGCTCCCAATTATAGTGCTAGGTGCCCCCATGTGCCCGCCAAATCGGTTCTTTTTTATGTTTATCGAATGGTTTTTTTAAGATTACCTTTGATAAAATAATTTGTGTCTCCCATTTTTCAAATTTGTAGGGGGGGGGGCAAAATTTAAAAAATGGGGGGGCCAAAAATTTTTGCGCTTCACGCAATTTTTAAAAAAGTATGCCCCGACTTTTCAAAACCTTGTTACACCTCTGATGTAGGTTCACCTTGAACTAGGCTATATTAACACGAGATTTAGTGAATGTTTGGGTGCATGTGTGTGTGTTTAGGTGTGTACTTAGGTGTGTGTGTGCGTGCGCGCGTAGGTGTGTGTGCGCGTGTGTGCGACGCTTAACATAGCCTAGGTAGCATGTTATAGCATTTTCATTTGGAGTAATGGAGTGAGATGTTCGTGTGTGTGTGTGTTTGGGTGCATTTGGGTGTGTGTAGGTGTGTAACCTACATGTATATTGTATTGCATCAAGTTCCTTCTTGCGTCCATTCCTATCCGTTTCCTATTTTCCATCGCTGCTGCTGCTTCCATAGCTGCTTAGTCGAATTCTCCGCTTCGATATCGAATAACTCGAAATACTTCCCTATCGATCGACTGGACCGGTCCTGCCTGTCCTGTCCTCTCAGGTCCTGTCCTCCCCGGTCCTGTCCGTCCGTTCGTCTCTCTGTGTGTCTTTGTTGTGATTGTCCGCTCGTGTATTCGTCCTTCCGACCTTGTATCTGTGCGTCCACTTGAATGGCTCTCCTTATGTCCCTATCCGGCGTGTCTTAGTGTCCGTTCGAAAACACTGATGCCCTTGAAGCCTGGCTGCTTGCCAGTCTGCATCCTGGGCCAGCTGTCGCTCGCCTGCACATCCACGCGTATACGGCCACAGACATTCTGCCCCGACAATGAGGTTCTATAGATGGCCTTCAGAGAGGAAAGGCAGAGATTGCAAGACGGAGAAGATGAGGACGAGAGAGGAAGGAAGAGGAGGAGAAACGGAAGCACGAGAAGAAGACGATTCAGACAGGATGTGATACGGAGACAAAGGGGGCTCTATAAGATGAGGAGGAGGAGGAGGAGGAGTAGGAAGAGGAAGAGGAAGAGTAGGAGGAGGAAAAGGAGGAAGAGGAGGAGGAGGAAGAGGAAGAGAAGGAGGAGGAAGACAAAAAGGAGAAGGAGAAGGAGGAGGAGGAAGAAGAGGATGACGATCAGGAGGAGGAGGAAGAAGAGAAGGAGGAGAATGACGAGGAGGAGGAAGAGGAGGAGAAGGACGAGGAGGAGGAGAAGAAGGAGAAGGAGGAGGAGGAAGAGGAGGAGGGAGAGGAGGAGAAGTAAGATGAGGAGGAGGAGGAGGAGAAGGACGAGGAGGAGGAGAAGAAGGAGAAAGAGGAGGAGGAAGAGGAGGAGGGAGAGGAGGAGAAGTAAGATGAGGAGGAGGAGGAGGAGAAGGACGAGGAGGAGGAGGAGGAGGAACAGAGAGGAAGAAGTGCAAGTAGCGCTATTCCTTTATCGGTCGCTGGGTCCCGTTACGCGGTTAGACTCAGAGAAGATCTGAAGGACGGACGGACGCTCGCACTTGGTACAATACGAGAAAGAGATTTCGGAGACCATTGCAATAAGTTGCCAGCTGGCTGTAATCGCAGATGTGCCTTACTCCGTTGGGTGGAATAAAACTCTTCAAAGAACGTTCCGTCTTAGTCGTGAAACGTGTGTGAGTGTGAATGCGTGTGCGTGGGTGTTCAGTAAGCCAAGAAGCTTTGCTTTGGATGCGATTATGAAGGCTAAGAAGACCGTTATGTAATGCAGATGGTTTCATTTATACTCGCATACAGCACACATAATACACAATTTATGTAACATACTATAAAAACATGCAGTGACCGGTTGGTAATACGAAAAGAACACTTAAAGATAAGACCAGAAGTCACAGAACTGTATTTTCTTTTATTTTTTCATGGATTCATTCATTCTTTGGTTCATTTTAAAAAGGTTCAATTTCATAATTGCCTCATTCACTCAGTGCATTTATCTCGTATCACGCGCGTTTAGAGCACAGGACGCAATAATTTAATACGCGCCTCTGCGGACATCATGGACACATAAGCGCCATTTTGGCGCACACACTTCCATTGTTGAACTGCAAAGCTTAGACATTTCAGTATAATATAAACAGATGACTAATTGTGACGTCAGTCAATGCACGGTAAGGGATATCAAAGCTGACTTGTATTCCTACGCACATAGACTACACATATTTTATATACATGTTTAATTATATACATGTTTAGGCATATATATATATACACATAGGCCCTTGTATAATTTTTATGTACATATTTATGCATATATTTCTTTTTAGTTTAATCACGCACTCTATAAGTGGGTGCTTATTCAATTTAGTCAATTATTGGTCACGCCCGCAAACCTCAGTTTCTCCGAAGAACATCGGAGACAAACTATGGCGATTTCCACTCTTCGTCTAGGGTGACCACATTCCATTTCTGCCATTCCGGGACACCACAGTTTCTCCAATCTAAATCAAAGCTGGGTTCATTGGGATGAGCGATATAGGCCTACTATCCAAAACTTACTAAACCAAGCTACTACCAGAATTTCAGGTAGCATCATGTCACTATCACGTCAATCCTACCTAAAGTCACGACGTTGGCAAAAAATCACACAGTGAATCCACCACAAATCCCATCACCAAGGTACAACTTCTTACCACGGTCCTACTGCAAGTTCAAATGTGTTCGTAAACTCTTCACCATCCAGTCAACTCGTTCTTCCCGATCAGCCTTCTGTCTCAGTCTATCTCGACCCCGGTCACTTCTTATCTCAAGTTTTCCAAACGAGCCATATCCCACACATCGTCGCGTCTCTCAAACGCACGTCGATCTCCCTCTCGAATTTTTTCGGTTCCTCCAAAGTGATTGCCATTCAGCGACCGTTAGCAACTTCATAATCTGTTAGCATCTCTCGAACTTTCCACTCACAACTGAAGTCTGACCTGTTCAAAAATTCCTACCCCGCCTCATTCGATCCTCCACCATCAAATTCTTTTAAAAATCCTCATTAGCACTTATGCATCCGCTCAACCTCTGGCAGCCGGAATCGGACCTCATTTGGATTTCGGACTACACTCATGGACCTCATGTCCTGAAAAGCTTATCCCAAGGAGACTAACTTCGGCACTAGATGTTATTTCTACTGTCTCTGACTTGACGAGGCACTCGGGAATATTTGGTGCCCTGCGCTTGGCTTTCGCGTGGCACTTTATAAGTTTGAAGCTCACGATTATGATTACGATTAGATATAAAATTATTAGCATCTATGTTAGAATGTAGACTAATATCGTTTTAGAGGCCGCCAAATGAGTTGGTTACATAGAATTAACAAGTTTTAGTCATTTTCGCAATTTTAAAGTGGCGTCCTGAAAAGCTAAGCCCGATGGCGACAAGGAGACTAACTTCGGCAATGTATGTTATTTCTTCTGTCAAATAATTGGAAAATTAAAATGGCAACTTCTACATGTTTGATCATAGAAACACCACTCCGGGACGTTACATTGTCCCGAAATGGACCTTCCCGGGACGCGGGACAATTTGATCAATTCCGGGACTGTCCCGGCCAATTCGGGACGTGTGGTCACCTATCTTCTTCACGTCAAAACCAAGTTTCGAAACCTCCTCGATGCTCAACACGACATGCGCTTCGTTCTATCCAAGAAGGAACTCTGTATCGTATAGTACCGGAACGCATCTTTACATTTATATAGCGCTTCTCACAGAATAGCTATTCTAAGGAGCTCTCCGCAAGGAAACCTCGGCTATAAAGAAACGCCTTCAAAGAGCGAGGAGCCGATGAAGAGAAGCCAGTCATTAGCTTAATCCCTAATGATGGAGGTACACGTCATTCCAGGTAGATGGACCCACACAAGCAAGCGCCCGGTGTTGGGCCAAGGTAGTCTTAGTCACAAAAAGAGCAAGACTATCAAGAGAGCAAGGAAAGCTATGAAGTTGCAGATAGCGTACGTAATTTAATTGAGACGAAACAATAACGAAAGTCATATTAAAGTGATTTGATTTATATGTTTTATGTATTCAAATATTTTGTGTCAATTAAAAGTCAAATAATAATACTAGTAATTAGTCTCTAGCTAATTAATTTACTATTACTGACTGCTACTTTGACTTTGGAATGAATGGTTTTCTTTTTGTTTTTTAAGTGCTGGGGTGTGAAATGGAATTTGAAAATTGTAGGAGATTCCGACACAGAAAAAGATTTTGATCTAAGCTGATAGTTTACTTCGTAGACGCTCGACACAATATAACCAACATTAGCTAATTATGTATACGGATTTTTTCTATTACTCTAAGTGGCTCCTTTTCCAGATACAGTGTAGGACCATATACATATATCCATTAGTTTGATTAGTTCTCCATGGCTAAATTAGATGTAGAACGTGATTGCAGCGTTGCATTGCTGCCCTACAGTTAAATTCTATTCGTGAAATAACTTGTGATTATCGTTCATATTATACTTCTTTTCACACAGTGGTCTTGTGAATTTAATAATACACGAAATAGTGGTAACAACAATAATAATAATAATAATAATAAATGCCGATGGAAAGATGGAAAGCGACCGGACGGCGTCACGCTCATTCCTTGGACACGTGGTCGATGTCTGGCATGGGATGTGACAGTGCCCGACACCTACGCCAAGTCACATCTTGTCGACACATCTATCAGAGCTGGAGAAGCAGCCGAACGCGCAGCTAAGACGAAGAGGGCCAAGTATTCCACCATAACCAACACCCACGACTTCCTAGCCCTCTCCTTGGAATCCGGTGGCGCTTGGAGCAGTGAAGGACTGGAGTTCATCTCAGAGTTGGGTAGTCGAACGAGTGCTGCAACCCACGATCCAATGGAGACGTCATTTCTGTTCCAACGTATCTCGGTTGTTCTTCAGCGTGGGAACGCAGTCTGCCTCTTCGGGACATTGCCAACACTCCATTAGCTCATAATAATAGTAATAATAATAATAATAAAAATAATACTAATAATAGTAATAATATAATACTACTACTACTACTACTACTACTACTACTAATAATAATAATAATAATAATAATAATAATAATAATAATAATAATAATAATAATAATAATAATAATAATAATAACAATATAACCATTTGGGCGCCCTCGCTGGCACTTCCCGCCTTTTTGGCTTCAGCCGCGGGCATTCTCCAGATCCAGTCCCTCATCTTAGAATCAGTAGCGGTGAAATCGGACTCCGCAAGCGACTCGGCGATGTCCACCTGGCTTCAACTCACCGAAGCTTCTGCCCCGACGACGCCAGGCCATAAACAAGCCCACTTTGACAGACCGCTGTTAAACGCGGTTCTGTCTGCAATAGAAGAAAAGCTACAGGATCCCTACGACCAGGCGAGACTAAGGGCCTTGCAGTCACCGCACGCCTCGGACTGGCTATACGCTCTCCCGCTCGTTTCTCGCGATCTCAGACTGGAGGACGATATCGTGAGGGTGGCGGTCGGCCTACGATTAGGGGTGGCCATCTGCGAGCCGCATACCTGCGCATGCGGCGCCTTCGTCTCAGCCAGAGGCGCACATGGCCTTATCCATCGCAGCCTCAACAGAGCCGGTATTCCAGCGGTCAAGGAACCGTCAGGTCTTTCCAGATTAGATGGAAAGAGACCGGACGGGCAGACCCTGATACCGTGGAGTGGGGGACGGGCCTTACTTTGGGACGCAACTGTGGTGGACATATATCCCCGAGACAGCTTCCACAGCTGGAGGAGCGGCGGAGATAGCAGCCACAAGGAAACACACAAAATATTCTGAGCTAGAGAAGAAATACACTTTTCTTCCAATCGCAATAGAAACCTTCGGTCCCCTCAATATTGAGGGCCTCGCCTTTCTGTCTGAGACTGGACGCCGACTTTCGACAACTACCGGTGACACCCGAGAGACAAACTTCCTTTTCCAGAACTTGTCGGCATTGATCCAACGTTTCAATGCGGTGGCTTTTCAGGGCACTATGTCAAGATTACAATCCACTGACAAGCGGCGACCCAGATAGCCTGATGACAGATCCGTTGGCAATGCCAATGATGAATAACACTACATGTGACATAATAATAATAATAATAATAATAATAATAATAAGAATAATAATAAAGACAACGATTATTATTTTGTTACTATTATTAAAATATTAATTATTATTATTATTACTATTATCAATTCATATAGTATTATACATACGTAAGTTCATACATGCATATGCATACATACCCACAAGGACATGATACATGTACATACATACCTCAGTGCATGCACATATGCATACTTAAATACACACATGCATATAATTATTCATTCAGTGCAAATAAAATTTATTGATATCAGAATATTGACGACATTCCTAACTATAATGAATATGCGAGAAACTATTTGTTTTAAAAGCAAGCATAGGCTGACCTTTTTAAACAAAACGACGAAAGATATTTACGAATGTCGATAGGTAAACTATTCCAAACAGGCGGACCAGCACATTGATTGGCAAACTTTCTGGTATTGGTCAGGACAGCAGCACTTCCACTTGAGTTTCTCTGGGATCTAGAATGTTAGGAAGAAGATCTGATTTATTGGAAAGTAGCCCCGGAGAGCGAAAGGAAGTTGATTATTATCAGTGCATAAATTTGCATAAATTTTTTCATTTTCAGTTTGTTCAATTGCCAAATAACTTCAAGCAGAAGTTAATGAAATTTATTAATAGCAAGCGAAGTGGAGGATCTTCCTTTTACAATTTTCCTGGAATGCCGCTGATCTCTTCAGCCGAGTGGAGTATGTCGAAGCCCATGTCCATACTGCAGCAGTGGGTTAAATGCGAATAAACGAGGGAGTTGTACAGGCTAAGAAGCAGGCCTATAAATCAGAGGTGCAAAATACCAAGATTTAGTCAAATCAAAAGTTGACCTTCTTTGTTTTTTGTTTTATTTGTTTTTTGGGTGTTTTGTTTTCCTTTGGATTTTGTAGCAAAAGTTTTGTTATAAAAAGCATCAAACATAGCATGAATAAAGAGTTTCAACTCGTCTTAATAATTAATTCAATTTGACTTCGGACTAAGTGACACACAATTAGTAATATGATAGTAATAATAGTAAATTGAATAAAAATGCTTTAAAAACAAAAATATCAAATATTGCCAGTTTTCGTGTCTCTTGGGGTATTAAAAACCTAACATGTTGCAGCCCTGCTATGCACAGCAGCAAGACAAGCTATAGCGAGATGTAGCCACATCATTTGCAAATTTAATCGATTTATATTATTATTAACTTACTGTGTTATTAATGTGTACAGTGTACACAGGCCTACATGTATACATATGTACGTGATACTCACACGCACACATATACGCACACACATACAGCCACATATACATGCAAACATACATACATACATATATACATACATGCAAACATACATACATACAATGCATACATACATACACACGTACATACATGAGCATGTATATACATACATATCTACACACATACATGCATGCGCTGGCCTACATCCTGTTTATGTACATATCACTGACACGTGACAGGTAGACGGACAACATGGAGCGAACAAGTAAAACGAGAACTAAAGACAGCAAACACTGATTAGAATAACTAAGAAAAGCGTCTAAGAATAACTCGGTCTCCTCTTTTCTGTCATCTTTTGCTCCGCCTCTGTCTGTCTGCTCCTATATCCGTCTACCTCTCCTCCGTCCACTCTCTTCTGACTTGCTCTGTCGACGTATAACAGTCTGACAAACATGTCTGCCCTTTCTTTAGTTCAACAGTCTGTCTAACGCTCTGTCGATCGTTGTTACCATCCATCCAGTTATCTTTCATTTGTACTCCTGTTAACCGTTAAACCGTCTAGCATTCCTTATATCCGTCCATCAATCCTTGAAAAATAATTTATCAGCGACCCGAGATTGGAAGATTGGAAAATAAACTTCACCGCTTCTAAAGAAGCTATTGATGGATTAACATTTTTATGAATGCTTTAAGTTTAGACGAAATACGGAAATAAATATTGCATCCATCAAATTCGGTCAAGTTAAAAATTTAATTGTAATAAATGTTCTTTAAATAGTTTTCAGTTTCTCTAATTACCATTTGACGTTGCCTTTCATCCGCTTATACAAGAGAACTCATAATTTAGATTTTGATTACACCGTTTTGATTGGTCTGCAATTGGCATTCAGTCAATTGATTCTGCTGTAAAGATAATTTGAAGTAGCTATAGGCAACGACTAAAGATGGCGATTCGTTTCCGGTTATGTGCGGTCTTATCATCATCCACAACGACAATCAGTCTCTCTATCTCTACGACTTTGTCTTCCTGCCATTTTCTCTCCCTAACTCTCTCACTCCCTCTTACTCTGTACGTCTCTATCTATATGTTCGGTCTGCTTCGCACTACAGTGGCTCAGAGGCGTTTCAATAAAACGGAAAACCTTCCTATGAGCTCCATCACCCAAAGCTGTCTTCGTCTTACTGTTGTCCAAAAATAGTCACCGATGCAAATAATGGCGATTAGATTTATATTTTTGAGAGAATAGAAATTTAATGAAGACTAGGGCATATAAGTCGAGTCCGTAGTTAGTGTCATGCTACCTCTCGCCTGTGTTTGCTTGGCAGAGGAATTTATACTTACATTACATTAACCATAAATAACTTTCAACATTAGCCTTAAATTAGATTTCTTTTATTACTGTATTAAATATACACTTATACGTAATATCAATAAAATATTCCGTATCCTACCTATGCGGCACTTATTAGAATAACGAATATTGTTTCTTGTATCAAATTAGGAAGCCAAATTCTATAGTCGTTATCGTAGACAAGTTCTGGTATGTTGTAGCAGATATGTGAAATTTTTTTACTCTTTCAAGACACTGAATTCTTTACTTGTTGAGCCAAGTCAATTAATCGGAAGTGAATTGCATATCAGCTCGTGGAAATTCACGAATGAAAGGATATATCAGCATCTACTGTTTCTTCTTCAAGTTCGATAACTGACTTGTTCAAATCGTTAGTATCATTCCCTCTAAATAGTTTTTGACTTTAATATAGTACAGTAATGGGCACATCTTACCATTGTAGTTACTAACTAATATTATAACTCCGTAGTTCACTGGTAGTTAAAACAACGTTTAGTAATCACTAACCAATAACTACATACTAGCTAAATTACATTTGAAATAGTCATGACTACAGAAGTTAAACTACTTTCAAAACAGGAAAAGTTGCAACTGTGGATTAAGAATGCGAGCAATTCACAGCGGATTCTTTTCCAGACCCCGTATACGCCTATTGGTGTTTCTCCGCACAAGAGCATGGTAACCCTTGATGGAAATTCTCGCATTAGCATTCATTCACTGGAAACAAAAGAGTCTGAATGAGTCATGAATCCATTCGCAAACCACTCTTGTACCGGTCTAATGATGGCAGAAGAAGATAATCCCATTGATCCTAAGAACGACCTGCTTAGATTTTGTTTTGCTATTCAGAAGCTATCACCATTTTGGATCTCAATGCAAAGCCAATATCCAGTCTTAAACACGAAAGCAATTAAGTGTTTGCTTCTGTTTGGATCTTCGTATTTCTCGGAAGTTGAATTTCCTCTAACAGAAATTAAATCGAAAAACCGAGAGCGACTACAGATGGTGAATGATTAAATAAATACATGTCTGCTTGTCGGCTCTCACACCGCTTCTTGGTTAATATGCTTTCATAAACAAGCTCTTGAGTTAATATGCTTTCACAAACAAGCTCTTGAGTTAATATGCTTTTAAAAACAAGCTCTTGAGTTAATATGCTTTCATAAACAAGCTCTTGAGTTAATATGCTTTCAAAAACAAGCTCTTGAGTTAATATGCTTTCATAAACAAGCTCTTGAGCTAATATGCTTTCATAAACAAGCTCTTGAGTTAATGTTTTCTCATAAACAAGCTCTTAAGTTAATATGCTTTCATAAACAAGCTCTTGAGTTAATGTTTTTTTCATAAACAAGCTCATTCATCGCATCAGTGATGACTAGACAATAAAAACTCTGCTTCAGTTACGCGACTAAACGGTCAAGCTTAAAATATAATATACTGAGATTATTGCTGTTCGTTTTTTCATTTTAATCAAAAAAATTTAATTGGTGTGCCGCGTTAATAATGTGCCTTGCTGATCGAGTGTGCTGGGAGTCAAAAAAGTTTGCGAAACATTGGTTTAGCGAGTCATTAAGTTATGGCAACAATCGTCCATTCAACTTCATTTAGCGCCTCTTGAAAGACCCTTATAAATCATATGTTATGCTGTGATTGCATAACATTACACTACATCACATTTCGCATGCATATATACGAACCATTAACTAGTATCTGTATAACACCATATTCGTTGAATCTTAAGTGACACAATAAAGTGGCTAGCCCGTGCTTAAATATCACACAAGTAAAACAATAATATCAAGCAATATCTATGATAACATAGTGAGTACCACATAGATAAACCGCAGTGGCGGGTTATTTATGAAGGTGTTATTTACACATAATTTATATTATATATATATATATGTTTTGTAACATACATATATATATCCACCAAAACTCACAGCTTCATCGTTTCTGTGGATAATATATTATGGATGGTCCACGTGAAGTTAATTACTGGCTAAAGGTATATTTAATGTCGGTATCTTATGCTTAGGTCCGTACGTAGGCCTACGTACGTCTTTACCTGTACCAACAGTGGCGTAGCGAGGGGGGCGAGGGGGCGAACCGGCCCAGGCGGAATTTGTCCTAGAAGCGGCATTTTTGGCAAAAATAAATAAAAAATTCTTGCTGTATAAATTGCACTCTTTAAGATTCTTGCTGCTCTTGTCTAAACCAGGCACCATATGCTTTCTTGCTTCTTCTCGACTTAAAACTAACATATACGATAGGCCTATACAGAAGGACCATCGAATGGCACCTTGTGTCAATAGACACGCTGCAAAATGGCAATGCCGCCTCTGTCTATCTTGCCATGACTTTTGCACCTATCAAATGAAATAAATTTTGCAAGTATAATAATGCGCAAATTCTTAGATTGATGAAAAATCATTCTTTCCTAAGTAAAAAGTTGGATTAAGGACAATCTCTGCTTAAATATAAATTTGATTTATGAAAAAATTTGAAAAATGCATCATGTATTGATGCAAATAAAGTTTTCGGAAACAGAAGTTTGAGTAATGAAAGACGTTTTTGCCTACTATGAGTGATGAAAAAATTAATGCACAGTTGGATTCACAATCAAAATCTAACTTAAATAGAAGTTGGATTTATCAAAAAATCTTTCTTAATTAGAATCTGGATTGACGAAAGGGCTATTGCCTAAACAGAATTTGGACTTTCAAAACTAAAACTAGCTAAAATAAACTAATTAAAATCTACTTAAGACCCACAATTAGAGAATCACTACATTCCAAATTATATTCTTTCAGTTGAACGCTCTTTGACAGGCACAATTAACTTTGACAAGGTTATTAGTAATTTTGCTGCACGGAAAGCAAGAAAAGTACATTTTTGATTGTAACAGTTGACAGGTATAATGAAAGTATGAGACCGTACCGTATCCGTATTCATTCATCCATGCATTCATTCGTTACGAAAATTTATATAGTGCCTATTCAAGGTTACTACTCATGAGCGCTCCAATTAGTCAAAGTTATCAGTTACTAATCTATTCTAAGTACCATACACACTATGGTCTCACTATGATTGAATTATTGTTTACGCCTAAGACTTTCTTTTCAATACGTATAGAGAAAGAATAGGCCCTATGATTTGTATTGTTTTATTTTAATTTTATGGGGACTTTTTATAATTTTCGATCTGGCCTGCAAGACGTTTAGTAACTTTATTGTGAGGCTTGCTTTATTTGTTTGTTTTATAACTGGTTAATTTCTAAATTAACACAATCTTATTCTATTTTCATATCTTTATATCTAATGATAATGCATTTTATTTAGTCAAAGGACATACAGCTGTATTTGTGAGTACGTGTATGTGCACTTGTCTAAGTTGTCTTTATCTGTCTAATGTCTGTGTACCTGTTTGCCTGTGTGTACCACTGTAACTGTATACGTATCGCCACCATACGGTCTTAAAAATAATGTGGCCAAAATTTTAAAAATGTACTCATCTTGTAGCAGCTGCACTTTATATTATTTTGCTGTGGCCTACACCACCAACATGATTGCAAAAGACATTTCTGTACCGATGGTTTAAATAATCAAGTCATTGCCGTCAATATGTCCAGGCAGTTCGTATGGCTTAGCCACGTTGTCGGGTTCTGCGAGTGGACATCAGTTATAAAATATGTACACGCGGAGGCGCTTGTTTGCATGTGTGAATCTCCTCGCAAACCCGAGATGTTGGCACCGTCCACTTGAGTCTCGCAGCCGACTTAATATCCTTAGCAAACGGCAACGTCCAAGGTACACGTCATCTTCGCCCTGATGCACCGCTGTTCGCAGTCGTCGCACGACAGATGTCGTGTCTGCACCGTCGCCATTTTGCAGTTCATGGGACCACGTGACTAACTGAAGCCAGTATTCCTACTTAGGGCAGCTTGAAGTCTTGAAGTGTAGAGGCAGTGTTGATTATGAAACAGTTAAATGTTAGGATCAGAAAGCCAGCTCGCATTGAAGACATGAGCCTAATGTTGGCACGCGATTAAAAATGGTCGATTTTCATCACAGAAAACCTTGATAGCCGTGCATAAATAAGAACGGTAGACCTATAATCCGTTAAAATATCCTTGAGATAGACTGATGAACTGCAAATTAAATTAGAATACGGTAAAACCAAAAACAACAAAGATTAACAAGCTTCAGCAGAGTTATCCAATCACCATGAATAAAAGAACGGAGTATAGGCCTATAGGACCTATGGTCCGACAAATCAGAGACTGTCTCGAGAACAGTAACCGGGAAAATGATGAAAATTATGGAAATCATGCAGAACCTATTAATAATGAAGAGAGGAGAACCTGGACGTAGGCCTAGCACATAATCAGGTTTACAAAGAGAGACGTGGGAACCTGCTATAAGAAAAATTGTCTGTGATGGGTAAGCAATCTCAACGACTGTCATCTTAGTTTTGCGTACACTACATAATAAAATTGTCCTATTATTTATTTGACTTGAATTAAACAGAATGATCTAGCCTAACTTGTTTTGGCTCTTCAGATCTTGTCGGAGAACACGATATTAGATTTTTAAAAACTGGGAGTAGTGGTGTTAGTACTGGTTCTGAAGATTTGTACTTTAGCCTATTATATAGCCACTTATGACGTCATTCATTGTCTTCTGTGACCTGTACTTTGTGTCTAGGTCATGACCTTTGGACTTTGTAGGCTGGCCTTTGATTACATTCCATCGGTCAGGCTTTTCTCTTACTTATTAAATCTACCAGTTCCTTCAACTCCAACATCAAACTCCAATACATAATAGTTTAAATGCTTCAAACTTCAATTCATTACATAGGTCTATATCTATCCTTTCATATCTTCTTCAACTCAACAAATTCCTAAGCTTCTAAATCAAACTCCATTATACAAGAGCTTCAATGCATCAAACTACCGATTTCAACCTTTCATAAATTTTTAACCCCTATGCAATCCAAGAATTCCTTAAACTTCAACTCTAATATACAAGAGCTTCAATGCATCAACCTTCTGTTTTACTGCATTTGCAAACACTTTTTACATCCTTATCAATCCAAGAATTCCTTAAACTCCAATACACAACAGCTTCAATGCACCAAATTTCTGTTTCACATACTTTTTACATCCACTTTAATCTAACAATTCCTTCAACTCCAACACCAAACTCCAATACACAACAGCTTCAATGCACCAAATTTCTGTTTACTACATTTTCACATCCTATTCATTCTAACAATTGCTTAAACTCCAACTTCAAACTCCAATTCCTACACACAATTCCATAAGCCGTATAGTTTCAATGTATCAAACTTCAAATTTTTGGATTCTTACACGAAAATTCCTAAATTTATGCATCGCTCACAGAAAATCAACCAATATCACACCTAAAACCTGTAGTTTTCCATTATGCATTGTTTCTTGCATTCGCTCCAATTCTACAAAATCCCTCCACAAATCAAATATTCAAGCTGCATTAATTATATAAATTTTTGAAATATTCAGAGATTTTATTAATATTATCATTATTATTATTAATAATAAGTAGCCATTATTATTAATAATAATGGCTACTGATAGAGAGCCAGATGCCCAGTGCAAAGGTTACCTGCTGTTAGGATTGGCACAGACCCCCTTTTCTATTGTTAAGGGGAGGCACGCTGCCTTCTTTCTAGGGTTGTGTAGGCCAGTTGGGCTACATCCTAGGGTCACTTCACTCAATAGGAGTGCTGTACTGGCTTCCACTCCGATCAGCTAAGCCTAGGCTTAGGCTTTAACCTAGGCTTCCAGCCTAGGGTTAGAATGGCTGGAAACAAATGAAATTAAGTATGACCAGCCTACAAAGTCCTAGGGTCATGACCTAGATACAAAGTACAGGTCACAGAAGACAATGAATGACGTCATAAGTGGCTATATAATAGGCTAAAGTACAAATCCTCAGAACCAGTACTAACACCCCTACTACTGGGTGTACCATTCACGAACCTGTACATCTCTGAGGGTAGCCTACGACTCGCAGGTCTATACCCAGTTAATCAGAACTATAAACAGTCGTTCATAGTATTTCATTTCTACCTCCGGTCGTTCTAACTCTGATTTTTAACCTATATTAAAATTGACAGCACACCGTCGAGTATCAACAAAATACCAGGCAGTGGGCCATTCATTAACATACAGATCGAATAGCAGTCTCCTTCTCATTTTTATTGAAAGTTCACAGATGATTATTGTCTTTCTTTATTCATATTCGATTTCTTTCTTGTTTTCATTCACGAGGCTGAGTTGATGGTTCGTACATTAATTATATTTGGCCTATTCAAATAAATGCATACAATGCAATAGTTTGCTCATGTAGATCGCATACAACTGAAGCAAGACATTTTCGTGAATATTTGGCCTAAATAAAAGTCAGCGTGAGCAATATGACGTCACTCGAGTCAGTATGTAAAGAAAACCTGGAACGCAGTAGAATCGTTGGATTAATATTCTGATTTTTGTCCCATGGAAACACAACATTCAGTTCGTTAAAAAGTATATTTTGTACAACTAAAATTGTATTCTCTCAAGGACAAAATTCATTAGTTTTCTACAACACCGAACACTGCTCTGTAGTTAACCGTTTTCTCTCGTGACGAAGTCGTCTGCTACAGTCGGTCACGTATAGACGCAAAAAAAACAACTGACCGTTTACGTTTTCCGCTTTCAGACTGATCACGACGGAAACTCTACTAAATTAAACGGTGTTGGATTAACAATCTCAGATTTTCATCTCAAAACTCATTTCAAGGACTTTCTAAACGTGGAGACGCACCTCCTAGTCTCCTAGATGCTCACGCAATTTGCTTTAGTTGAGATTGTACGACCGCCGGACTTAGTGTTCCACGACGCATGCAGGCCAATGGAAGACAGTCTTCGACTTTGTAGCCTATGTGGCGAGCTGCTTGAAACAGTCGTAAATTTAACCAAGCTTCCTTCTCCGCTGGTCATTTATTCGACTCCCAAAATTGCAGCGTCAGGTCTCCAAGTCTGAGAAACAATTTTTATTCGCCCATGCTATATTCGCTCCTATCGTGACCGAGCAATGGCACATTTTTATCCCATTTGGACATAGATAATAACTGATGAAACTTGCATACCTTTGAAACACAGTAAGTTTCATCTTGAAACCCGTTGCAATGGCTTTCTGTGGATGCCAAATAACCAATAACGTGACTTCCAGCTATAAAAACCTCACAGGCGTCCTTAAGAATCTTGCCAAAAGCACTGCGTATGCGATGCATAGAGCAAAAGCCGCAGCAAACTAAGCGCTGTGCACTGAAAATAGGCGCAGCGGCTTATGTCTATATGCCTTTATCTAGCCATATCGCCTGAACACAGTCAGTCGCCTGAGAGCTTCTACAATTCTGCCAAAGCGCAGTCAAGGACAAGCAACTAGTCACAGTGATTCAGCGCTACGCAGTTGGAGCTAAGCGTTACTGGAAAAGGAACAGAGGGATGCAGACATCACATCAAAATGAAAGGCAGCGTACACAGCAAAGGTCTTCAAGCGAGCTGAAAATAACGTATACCAGAAGCACTTAGCCTACACTGATAGCGACACGAGACAATCCCCTCGAAGGGGTCCCTCGAAGGGGTCCCTCGAAGGGGTCCCTCGAAGGGGTCCCTCGAAGGGGTCCCTCGAAGGGGTCCCTCGAAGGGGCCCCTTGAATGGGCGCTATATACAATTACTGTAGTAGTAATAATAATAATAATAATAATAATAATAATATTTTTATTATTATTATTATTATTATTATTATTATTATCAATAATAATATTAATCCCGGTAGTCGCGGCGACAGATGCCAACTGCCGCATACTTACAACTAACTCAACAGTGACAAATAAACAATAAAACCAGACTGCTCTCGATTGAAAGCCAATCCATGTCAGAGTCAAAATCTGATTACGGCCGTTTTCAGCTACGCGACCTCCACAGAAGCAGTGTGGAGTCATGCAGTATGCTTGAGGAGTGTCTCTGCTGAAGACATTAATATGTAGGCCTAATTATGGTCTCTGGTTACATTCAGTGGCAATCCAATAAAATGTGAAGAAACACAGAATCCTAATTTTCGTCATCTAAAGGCGTCAAAACTGCAAAATCTGTATTTCGCACATGGCTGGCAAGTGAAGTGATATAACTTAAAATAGCTAATTTAAGACGTCTTGTGCCTGCGTTAATTTTCAGACTAACACAAGACAGACAAGCAAATAGATTGATTGATTGACCGACTGACTAAATGACTAAGTAAATACCCAATCGTCATTCTTTGAATGATAAGTTCAAGGTTTAGCTGAAGCATATATTTAAGGCATGTTTCTTTTATATTGAAGAGCTTGAAATGTAATAAGTAATTTCTATCGTGTTTCGAGGTTACTCTTGCCAACTTTGGCTCAATTTAAAGGACTTAATGTTTTGCTGCGGATTTCGTAAGTTTGGCGATATTTTGTTCGTATGTCGTCTGGTTCTAAGTGCGATTTTCCCGATGTACGAACGACTGAGCATCATGGGATCCAAGGACAGCATACGATGTCTGCCACGTACGACGCGTGCAGACGGGTAGAGATCTGGCGAGTCAAGTGGGACGCTGGTCCTTGGAGTGAGCGCAGTCGTTAATCACTGGCGGTGCTTCGATCTACCGACCGACGACAAGCGATGATCGAATGCCTCTCATACCTGAAGAGTTCGAGAGAGATAACCCGATGTGCGTCATCTCTCACCAATGAGGGACTTCTCGACATTCGTATTACGTGTGTTGCAAGCACTACCACCCTCCCTCCCCACTCCCCATCTTCGCTAAATACAATCGTAACTGCTCAGCCCTAAGATTCTGAACATTATTACATCTGTCATCTATAAGCTTATGTCAAAATTCTGTTAGTTAAAAGCTCCATGTCAGCGCGTTGACGCGCCATTGGTCACTTGTAGTTTTTCATGTGCACTGTTTTGCATGCGAATAACATTTCTGATTTCATGTCATTTAACATCATATCGAACAACACAGACCGTCGTTTAGTCGTTAACTTGAAAGGCGCTACGGAAAGTAAGTAAATAATAGGCTACATTTATATATGCACACATCTTATCTCGTCTTAATCAGCACCTAAAATTCATATAATTCACAGAGCGATTGTGCAGTACGTGCCTAAAATAAATAAATAAAATATGCAAATAAATTAAGATCCACACTTAAAGATCATCTGTTTCAACTCATGGTGTGGGAGTGGGTCGTAAAGTAACACACTGGCGTGCAGACTCACTGCAGAGTCGTGCAGAGATGAAGGACTGAGTTCGCATCCCATATCCTCCATAAGGCTGACTTGTATTACATTCGCTGTTGAGTTAAATGTATAACGCAATTGGCGCCTTGCATGGCTGTCGACAGCTATAGGCGACTTCTGTAATAAGTTTATGATAACTTTTCGTTATTTGTTCATACTGTCCTTGTAACCATGCATGGTTACGAGATTCATACGGCTCTTGAAGAGCATTAAGTGCCTTAACAGACTTCCATTTATAATATAAAAATTGTTTACACGTAAGTTATGCTAACACATAATTATAATCAATTGGCGCACTTGAGATGTTCACAAATTAGTGACCTCTATGAAATACGCCAACAAAGGCATTACAAAGAGAGATTCTAGCAATCCAAGGTTATGATTATACTCTGAAACATGTTTCGTGTCAAAATATGGAATTAGCTGAAGCATGAAACGTTTTATTGTAACAGACACGTGAATTTACCGTTTCTTTGAGGAGATATATAGAGCACAATCCAAATTATTTCATTTCCTTAACCCATTTGAAAGGTCAAGAAATTACAATACTGCTGATCACATGAATGACCAACATGGAGTAAATTAAATTTTCGTACATCCAATATGAGCTGCTGTGGATTATTTTCTTAATCAATCATTTCTTGAAGTCCACACATTGGCTTCTATACTGTATGGTCTTTGATGGAATTCGCATAAAAAATGAGCCGGACATGATAGGACTTACCATAGCATAGAATGCCATAGATAACCGAATCACTTCATATTAAAGTAAACCGGAGAAAGATTACTATAGCATACACTGTCTAATTGCTCTAAATTGAAGTTGCATTTGAAAGAATATTGCTAGATTCGACAGCTGATGTCTCACCAAAGCAGTCAACAAAATATAGCCATATATACAGCCATTCATTTAAGCAAGCCTTTACTAATAACGAGACCATTGCACCATCCATTTGAGGACGATAGCACGCATCCATTTTAGGACGAGAGGCATGACACCATCCGTTTGAGGACGGGAGCATGACACCATATGTTTGAGGACGGGAGCATGACACCATATGTTTGAGGACGGGAGCATGACACCATCCTTTTGAGGACGAGAGCATGGCACCATTCATTTGAGGACAGAGCATGGCACCATCTATTTGAGGACAGAGTATGGCACCATCTCTTTGAGGACAGAGCATGGCACCATCTGTTTGAGGACTAGAGCATGGCACCATTCATCCATTTGAGGACGAGAGCATGGGACGACACATTTGACGACAGAGGATGGCACCATCCATTTTAGGACGAGAGCGTGATACCATCCATTTGAGGACTAGAGCATGACACCATCCATTTGAGGACTAGAGCATGGCGCCATCCATTTGAGGACTAGAGCATGGCGCCATCCATTTGAGGACTAGAGCATGGCGCCATCCATTTGAGGACTAGAGCATGGCGCCATCCATTTGAGGACTAGAGCATGGCGCCATCCATTTGAGGACGAGAGGCATGACACCATCCGTTTGAGGACTAGAGCATGACACCATCCGTTTGAGGACTAGAGCATGACACCATCCGTTTAAGGACTAGAGCATGACACCATCCATTTGAGGACTAGAGCATGGCGCCATCCATTTGAGGACTAGAGCATGACACCATCCGTTTAAGGACTAGAGCATGACACCATCCATTTGAGGACTAGAGCATGGCGCCATCCATTTGAGGACTAGAGCATGACACCATCCATTTGAGGACGAGAGGCATGACACCATCCGTTTGAGGACTAGAGCATGACACCATCCGTTTGAGGACTAGAGCATGACACCATCCATTTGAGGACAGAGCATGGCACCATCTATTTGAGGACAGAGTATGGCACCATCTCTTTGAGGACAGAGCATGGCACCATCTGTTTGAGGACTAGAGCATGGCACCATTCATCCATTTGAGGACGAGAGCATGGGACGACACATTTGACGACAGAGGATGGCACCATCCATTTTAGGACGAGAGCGTGATACCATCCATTTGAGGACTAGAGCATGGCGCCATCCATTTGAGGACTAGAGCATGGCGCCATCCATTTGAGGACTAGAGCATGGCGCCATCCATTTGAGGACTAGAGCATGGCGCCATCCATTTGAGGACTAGAGCATGGCGCCATCCATTTGAGGACGAGAGGCATGACACCATCCGTTTAAGGACTAGAGCATGACACCATCCATTTGAAGACTAGAGCATGACACCATCCATTTGAGGACTAGAGCATGGCGCCATCCATTTGAGGACTAGAGCATGGCGCCATCCATTTGAGGACGAGAGGCATGACACCATCCGTTTAAGGACTAGAGCATGACACCATCCATTTGAGGACTAGAGCATGGCGCCATCCATTTGAGCACGAGAGGCATGACACCATCCGTTTAAGGACTAGAGCATGACACCATCCATTTGAGGACGAGAGGCATTACACCATCCGTTTGAGGACTAGAGCATGACACCATCCATTTGAAGACTAGAGCATGACACCATCCATTTGAGGACTAGAGCATGGCGCCATCCATTTGAGGACTAGAGCATGGCGCCATCCATTTGAGGACGAGAGGCATGACACCATCCGTTTGAGGACTAGAGCATGACACCATCCATTTGAAGACTAGAGCATGACACCATCCATTTGAAGACTAGAGCATGACACCATCCATTTGAGGACTAGAGCATGGCGCCATCCATTTGAGGACTAGAGCATGGCGCCATCCATTTGAGGACGAGAGGCATGACACCATCCGTTTGAGGACTAGAGCATGACACCATCCATTTGAGGACTAGAGCATGGCGCCATCCATTTGAAGACTAGAGCATGACACCATCCATTTGAGGACTAGAGCATGGCACCATCCATTCGAGTTCAGCAGCAGACTTAATATGCTTAGCAAACGACAACGCTGAGTTGCATTTTACAATGGATGCATTTACCCCAGCAACAAAATGGTGAGAAACAAACCCATGAATGCAGATAAACATACGAAACATTACCTTAAAATGCACTATAAAAGTTGAACGACCGTGTAGACCTATTATGTCTAATGTAGGCCTGTGTCTAATGAGCAACTAAAAAGATTGTGTCGTATGATTGTTTAAAAAGACGCAAGATCAGTCACCAGATTAGGTCAGATTGCCATTACGAGAGGACAAAGCATTGAAATACAACACTGAAAACAACATCTTACGAGGCAACATGAATTGATCGTGTAAGTTTGCACGGTTGAATTTCTCTATAAAATAGAAAAGATCGGATCAACATGTCTGAGTTCTAAACATACATCTGGTCATGGACAAAGACCTGTACAATGAACTGATCACATATACACCGATCGAACCTGATTCTTTGGTTCATTTATGTTTGTACGCAGCGAATCGATCGATGGACGCTACTAAGGAAACCCCTTAGGCAACTAAGTCGGGTCAGTCCGTTCAGAATCAGGCTAAGCATCGAAGACACGACGCTTGCCATGGAGGGAACTGCAATCTGCAGAGAGAGAGAGAGAGAGAGAGAGAGAGAGAGAGAGACAGAGAGAGAGACAGACAGACAGACAGACAGACAGACAGACAGAGACAGAGACAGAGACAGACAGAGGCAGACAGACAGAGACAGAGAGAGGCAGAGAGGCGATTGGACGGGGTACACAGTAGCCTAGTGGTTAGCAGGTTAAATTTTCAACCGAGAGGTCGAGGGTTCAATACCTCCCAGGGCAGAAAATCAAGAAAATCTATTTGCGACCACTAATCAGTGCAACTTCTAGAAGTAACCTGATGGTACACGGTGTCAGTGGAGAGATTAGACGGAAAAGCAGAGGATTGTCTACCTGCCTCTCATAGATATGTCTAGGTTGGAAACGTCTTCAGAGATTCATCTTCTCAATCCTAATCTAACTCCTCCATAGAGAATGTGCCGAGCAAACGTGCGCTACATAAATGCTCCTATGTCTATAAGAATAAACAACTGATGTCCGTCGTTTCTCATTCTTGGAAGTCTCATTGTCAGAAAATCTCCAAATCAGGTTGTCTCTTATTCGACAACAAATGACATAATATTACAGGCTTATATCAAGTAATGATAATATTATATATATATATATCTATCTATCTATTCTATGATGTGTATTGCATGGCAAGATAGCGATGTTCATGAACTGTTGCCCACACAATATTATCTTACATTAAATCATGTAGTGTTCTATTGTAATGCTATGTAAAGGTAGAATACTAAGCACAGAATAATGTGTTCATTATTTGGGTTGGCACACGCCAGCAGCTCCATCAAGATTGACCGAGGAGAACTGGTCTAAGACTCCCGCATGCAGTTTTCCTTCTCATCATCTGTCCGGCACTGAGAACTAACACTGAATTAAGAGCTGACTGACCTTCACGCTGCATATTAACCTACCATGCTGGAACTGTTATCACCAGTGGGTCAGCTTAGAGTCGTCCTCCCCACCATTCGTTGACCTCTATACGTTTGATCTTGGGTCAACACTTAACCACTCTTTTGTTGTTTCCTGTCTGGATTATTACGGCGCCATCTTTGTGGATTTTCCTGTGGCTCGGGTAACGTCGGATTGGGAGTTTGGTCGAGTCTTGCGCACGGCGGTACACCTTATTGGTCGCATCCCAAGATTCGGCCATATGGCATTGGTTCCCTTTCCCTCAGCATATCTCTAACATAGTTTGGCGTTGCCTCGTGGGTTTGATCCGTTTACTTAGAGGAGCTCTGCTGTTCAACCTTCGCGTCCAGTGCCGTCGATCTCTCCGCTCTTCTAAACAGGCTGAGCTCTAGTCCTTTGGTCGCCATGCCGTTTCCATTGTTGGCCTTGCAATTTGGAATGGACTCCCTGTGGCACTGCGCCTAATGCCTAGACCCCTAGAGGCCACGTTCTATTCCAACCTAGACTGTCTTCTTCCGCCGGAGTTGGGCTGGGAGTGGAACTCACAGCGAACATGATTATTATGTTTCCACATGTATTCAACCTGGACCGATCATTTACCTGGATCACATGGTAGTTCTTCAACATATTTACCCTGCATTGGATTCAATAATCTTTGATCTGGTCCTTAATTTGATTTGCTGCCTAAGTGCAAAAACTGGACTAAATTTTGGAATCGTTGGCGGATGAGATGGTTTTCATCTCTTAAGTGGCATCAATTAGTGTGCAACATCTCACTGTTCTGTGAAGAACGTATTCGAAAATTCTAGATTCGACTTGACATCAGAGTGAAATCGCACACGAAACCAGATCCTATTTTCTGATATAATTATGAGATGACGTATGATCTTGCTTCGCGGAAGTGGCAACTGAGAAAAACAACCGGCTAATAATAGGTCCATAGACTATATATCTTGTATAGATCTTTTCGCCCGTCGCACACGTCATCTGCGTCATGCGCCTTGTCATCCACCGCCGCCGCCGCCGATTCTGAAGAGCTTTCTTTCATTCGTTCTGTGTGTATGCTTCCTTTCAGTTTCTGTTCCCATCCATCGCTCCATTCCTATATACTTTACACCATTTTACCACCGTCTTATTTACTTACAGACGGACGAAAATGTGACTGTAAAGAAGTGAAACAACAGACTTTCTCAGAGGAGTGAAGCGAACGTCTTAGAGCATCGCAACAATGTTTCCTTTTCTGTCACCAGTCCATCCTCTCTCTGCCTACCTGTCTCTCTCTCTTCTTCTCTCTCTCTCTCTCTCGCTCAGTCTGTCCGCCTGCCTGTCTATCTCTATATCTGTCTGCCTGTCCTATTCTCTTCCCCACCTCTCTCTTCGTGTTCTTTTCTGTTTTTGATCAATCTCTTTGGTTGTCCATTCTGTCTACAGAACTCAAATTTCAGGCAATAATTATATTCTCGTCTTTGGAATTCTTGCATCTGTCTCGTTCATCTGCTATATCTGTCTAGTTGTCTACATTCACATTCTCCTCGACGAAATCCTCATCCTGTTCCTCCTCCATCTCTTCCTTCTCCTCCATCTCTTCCTTCTCCTCCATCCTCCTCCTATTCCTCCTCCTCCTCCTCGTCGTCGTCGTCCTCCTCCTCATCATCAGTAGCCATAAAAACCAGATCATGGTTAGCCAAATTTAGTGAGGATTATAATAGATTATTCCTTGCTAATCACCTTCTTTTTATAACTGTACTCTGTCTATTCTAGCTCTACCTATGGTTTAACAAAAGCGACAACCACTTACAAAAATCAAAAATCACAAATATACGCCAGCTCAGCTGAGCTCAGCTCGACTCAGATCTCTACCAGTATGTCTTCTATAGGTGTAATTAATAATTAAAATAGCGCTCATATTATCAGCAACTTCTTTCGCGCACCACACGTGCGACAAAAATTATAAGACAGATGAACCGCTATCACGTTAAATATGCAACGCTTAACACTCATCACCTGTTCAGTCTAGCCGCATTATACACACCCATTACATATCTAATATATATACATTAATATATATATATACATTAATATATATATACATTAATATATATATACATTAATATATATATATATATATATATATATATATATATATATATATATATACAATACTGCTGCCAATCAAACATCCGAACGCTAATATTAATTAGGGTAATCAACACAGAAACCAACTCAAATCGATGTCACTGTTATGAGAAAATATGTTAATAATTCAATATTCCATGTCGTTCCACATCCCATCGTCTCCATGGCTCACTGATTGCCTCCTCACCTTATCTATCCAACTATTTTTCCTCTGCAATCATCCTCAGCTTTCGTTTCCTACAACCATGTATTTCCGTTGATCTGATGATTTTATTCTCTCATCCATTCCTTCTTTCTTCCGCTTTCATCCATTTATATCTCATTGAGCCATTCTAATTTCTCGTTCCCTGCCTATCATCTCTTCCACTCCTTTTACTCTTTCCTCTGACTTCATTTTCCTTCTTCCATTTTATTTTATTTCATCTCTGCTTCTTTTCTCATCTCATCCAACCATCTAATTCATCCATTGTTCTTCATTTTCATATCTTCTTCCAATTTCTTTTGTCTTTTCTCCGCGGTCATCTCATTTATCAATTATTTTTTTCGTTACCTCGTCTTTCTATTTTCATCCACTCCACTTCTTTTTCCTCTCTCTTCCGCTGCTTTCCGTTCCATCTTTCTCTTTCCTTTTTTCGTCATATCTTTCCAGATGCTCTTGTTACTGTTCACCCTCGTCTTTCCTTCTCTTCCATATCGCATCAAGTTTTATCTTAAGATCGTGTGAACCGACGCATATTATCAGCGATATGCAACACAATAAACAATTTACTTACAACTGCGCTAGAATTAGGTCTTGCGATAATCAAAGGGACGCCACTTCATCTTTGATGGGAAGCTATGCTCTGGGATAACATATATCTAGGGTAAAAAAATACGTATAAAAGACGTATAGCCTACACTGCGTGCTCACTGAGGGCCTGAAATGTATACGAAAAATCAGAATGACTTTAGACATCTCACTCTCTCTGTTTCTGTTTCTCTCTCTTTCTTACTCTGTCTCTCTCTGTCTGTCTCTCTCTCTATTTCTCTCTCTCTCTCGCTCTCTCTGTTTCCGTCTCTGTCTCTTTGTCTCTGTCTCTGTCTCTCTCTGTCTCTCTCTGTCACTCTCTATCTGTCTCTTTGTCTCTGTCTCTGTCTCTCTCTCACACACACATCATTATATGATGTATATAGCATTATTTATACATAGATATTTATAGGCATGCATATATTGCGTGCGCGTGTTTTTCTCTCAAAACAGTAAAACTCTGTGGCTGTCTATTTACTGTGTTCAAATGTCTGTTGTTTGTTAACCATCTCGCTTGTAATTATCTAGGAATTGATCAATTCCAAGTAATGAATTTGCCCCAATCCACATTCTGACAATGTCCCATTTACAGCTCCATGTCTCTATAGTTGCTTAAAACTGATTTGTATAGCTGTTGTTTGGCGGGGCGCGCCTCCGAGTAAACTTCTTGAGGGGCGCTATATAAATGATAAAATGAATGAATGAATGAATTCTCTTCCAAGAAGGTTTGTTGGTGGCATTCGGCTGATCACCATTAAACGTGTTTAAAAGTACAATTCACTCAATGCAATGCTATGAAAGTCGTTGGAAATTGGAGTGTGTTAGCCAATCTGAAGTAGAGTCTTTCGCTGTAAAGAATCACGACTAGCAAACTTGACGGGAGATACGGGTGTCGAACTCGGGTTCTCAGCTCTGCACCCCAAATGTCTGATCCAATACTCCAGAGTCCGGAATCTGTGGAAGCTCCACTATGATCGCCCATATTTTGGAACAGATTGACGAACAGATTCTGTCCCAGCCAACAATTAGCGACAGGACTTCCTTGCTTTTCCCCACGTAAATCAGCCCTTGAAGACCCTCATCTTCAAGCGTGGTTATGTGCTGTCAAGTCTGGAGTGCCTGATACGAGCTTCTCATGGAGTGGCGCCATACAAATTTGCAATCACAATGATTATGAGAATGGCAGTTGAACACAATAAGCCACTCAGGGTGACTGAAAAACGCGTTCGCGTAATATCTCAGCTGGTATTGCGTCTATTATGCCTACTGCTGCTCTCCTCCGATTCATTTAAGGACACGTTTTGTTCCTCATGATTATATAGCGCTAATATGCGACGACAAGCAACAAACGCTGGCCCTAGACAATCACAGGCGAAGGATTTGTTCAAAATAAGTATATGTATATAGGGTGAAATGCGCACGTGGGCCATGCACGGAGCCACACCCGGAATCGATTGACAGTAAGCTCCGCCTCCTCCACAGATCTTCCTCCTTCTCTCTCTCTCTCTCTCTCTCTCTCTCTCTCTCTCTCTCTCTCTCTCTCTCTCTCTCTCCGCTCACGTGACCGTTCTATAGGAAATGCTCGACGACAGCAAAGGGGATTTGGCTTCTCCAGTTTCAACGATCATTTCCAGATCAGTGATTCTTTTCCGGTCAATAAATCATTCCCATAGGTTAATGAATGCTGTTTCTAGGCAAAGCATTAGCTCTAAGTCCGCCAGTGGCTTCAAGGCTGGCAACTAAACTGCATGGTTCAAAGACCTTCAAAGCCTTGACCCGTAACTCTGTATACACAGATGACCAGACGATATTATTATTCATCAGTTGACTACCCAACACCCCTCCTCTCAATATTTGCCTTTACCCAAAGAAACGAAATTTATTGAGATTATAGTAGCGTCAAATGATCATAATTATTATGTCTTTATGGACTGTCACAAAAATGTAGAAAATAAATTCAAAAAGTTTATAGCCCATTTGTACACAATGACCCTCGAGGCCTTGACCCGTAACTTTGTACAGCAATTGCGTCATGATTCATAATTAAAGATGAATAAAATAATAATCGATCAGGTTTATCCAGAAGTAGGTCAAAATGTATTCTTAATTAGCATGGCAACCAGAGGCGGCTATCTCGTTTGACAGTTGGATGGCACCCAATGAGAGGGGTAGAAATTGTGGGGTACAAGCGTATGACGTGTCACCTCTCTGTAAAAGGTGGAGAACTTGTCCCCTCGACTTCCAAGGGATCTGATGGCAACGTGTTACATAGGCCTACGATCCACGTTAATTTTCTAAAGCGACCGTCATTCAACTATTCTTATGTGGCGAAGAGAACCTTCTCGACCGATATATCTGCATAAACACGCGTCCCCGTATCTTACCAAATATATAGTGATATATAAGAACATTAATTCGTTCGTTCGTTCATTCATTCATTCGTCTTCGTTTATTCGTTGCTTTTCAATTTTTATTCCTTACTTACTTGCTCTTCTCTTCTCTTCTTTCAATTCTTTTGCATTTACTTTGTTTACTTTACGTATACCTTTGACCTTTCACCTTTAAGTAGTTTTTTTTACTAAGTTGTTCTCTTATTTAATAGATCTAATTTTTTTAAACTCATCATTCATCTATTTTTTTATAACTTGTCATTCTTCTTCTTGCTCTCCTTCGGTTCGCATTCCCTTCGCTCATTCTTTCTCTTTTCATGCTTCTGTTTCCTCGTTCAGCTATTCCCCCGATTAACAAACTGCTCACCTCCCTCTTCTTCCTCATGTTCATGCCTTCCTCCGCACCTTATACGTGTTCCTTCCCTTGTCTCACTCTTACTCTTCCACTTCGTGTTCCATTCTTCAATTATTAAACAGCTCCTCGTCGCCTGGCGAACTGTCTCGACAAGGCGCCAGTCGTCAGAAAGAGTGTAAGTAACATTTCTTTGACTGAATTATGTTCTTTTAATGTAAACCATTGCAAATTCCTGCTTTTCCTCCCGTCTTCTTTTTACTTCAGATTTTCTCTGTTTCTGCATTTCCACTTGTCCTTGAGGCCTACTCCATTCTTGCTACTGTCCCGAGTGTCCTCTTATTTCGCCTTTCTATCCTCTGCGTGACATCTATCCTTCTTTCCCTTCTTATATCTTTTCGTTCCTTTTACGACTCTTATATTCTTTTTTTCTGTCCTTGAAGTGATGTTGGCCTATTGTTAAATTCACAATCACCTCGCGTTGTTTCCATTACATGTATAATTATACAATATACAATTGCGTTTAGGAAATAAAATATACGTCTTCTTGAATTTCATATTACATCAGCAACAGTACTGGTCGTTT